>CM075968.1:21911988-21934488 GCA_038048745.1 Coluber constrictor foxii
TTAAAAAAATAGACAAGGGCCCACTTTTTCGAAAAGCTTATTTTCTGCCACGGCATAGCAAGAAGTACATTCTGGCTCTTTCTCATTTGTCATGAGAACACCTCACGACAAATGAGAACCTCAAAGACAAATTCAGAACCTCAGAAAACATGTGTGTGTGTGTGTGTGTGTGTGTGTGTGTGTGTGTTTGTTTTCTGAGTTTTTCGCAGGTGTTTGTATGTAGGTCTTTGGTTATTCGGGTTTTCTCCCGTGTAAAATTGGAAGTGTCTTGGTGCTGTATATTCTTGTCTTTTCGTAGGCCTTTATGTGTATTTTTCTCTCAGCCGGGTTTCTTCCTATGTCAATCAAGATCTTTATACAGCCATAGCTCAGTGAAATCCCATCCACTAGTTTCTAGGCTTTTTCAGACATCAAACCATCATTTTGGAAGACACTAAAGAGAGACAAGAAAATAAATATTTGAGCTTTACGGGGAGGAGACATGAGATGAGGGTGTGGCTAACTGATGAGGACTAATTAGTCCGAAATAGATTTATCTTAGTCTCCCTTTAGTCTCCCAATAGACAGCAAGATGATGATTTGATGTCTGAAAAAGCTTAGAAACTAGTGAATGGGATTTCACTGAGCTATGGCTGTATAAAGATCTTGATTTACGTAGGAAGAAACCCGGCTGAAAGAAAAATACACATAAAGGCCTACGAAAAGACAAGAAAATAAATATATATATTTATAGTGGATTGGGATTTCACTGAACTAGGGCTGCATAAAATCTTCGTTTATGTAGGAAGAACCTGGCTATATCTATATCTATATCTATATCTATATCTATATCTATATCTATATCTATATCTATATCTATATCTATATCTATATCTATATCTATATCTATATCTATATCATCGATATCTATATCATCGATATCTATATCGATATCAATATCAATATCAATATCAATATCTATATCTATATCTATATCTATATCTATATCTATATCTAACTATAACTATAACTATAACTATAACTATAACTATAACTATAACTATAACTATAACTATAACTATAACTATAACTATAACTATAACTATAACTATATCTTAGTAAAATAAACATTTAATTCTTTTAAAATTTTAAAATCTTAAGTTCCAGAGTTCGCAATATGTCTGCTTCTTTTTTTACACACACACACACACACACATATATATATGTAACTTGAGAAACATATATGTGTAAATATATATATTTTGTGTTTGTCATATTGTGTGATAATAAAAATATTTTTTTTTAAAAAAATTGTACTCAGATGACACACTGACTAATGAGCGATGAAATGTTTGTCTTAAAGGGGAAACAAATAAAAAAAACTTTTACCAAAGAGAGAGAGAGAAAGAGAGAGAAAGAGAGAGAGAGAAGCTCCTGATCAGAAACCCCCAACCCCCCCCAACCAAAACCAACCCTCACACCAACAACACAATCATCACACCCAACACAATTGTTTCTCACCTGAGACTTCCACATAACCTTCCTTGGTCTTGACCGACAGCTCTTCGGGTTTAAAACTCTGCACATTCACACAGACTTTCCAAGGCTCGCCCGAAAAGGTCGTGGGGCTGGAGGATCCAAAGGGACTCCCTTCTGGGTGAGCCCCAAAACGAGAGCCGTACCCCGGAGGGGAGAACCCACTGCTCCGGGCCATCCCTGACCTCAGAGGGCTCCCCCAACTTGCAGTGAGGGGCGAGCGAGCCCAATCCGGCCAGTTGGCAGTCAGATCCCCAGGAAAAGGTGACATGTTAAAGTCATCATCCAGAAGCCGAGAGGACAAGCCGGATTCCCTGAAGGGATCTCTGAGATTCCGATGCCGGCCAGTGTAGCAGGAGAAAGGGATCTGGTTGTCAGCCATCCTTGGGAGAGATTCAGCGGGAGGAAACTAAAAGCAGAATCAAAAAGAAAGAAAGAAAGAAAGAAAGAAAGAGAGAGAGAGAGAGAAAAAAGTTTTCCAACAGGTGCAGAAAGAAAGAAAGAAGAAGAAAAAAAATCTGAATTCCGCAGTCTTTTTCTCTCCTGCTTGTATGGGATGACAAGAAATCTCCTTGCCTTCTTCTTGCCCAATCGGAATTTAAAAAAAGGAAATTAAAGCAAATCGACCACAATCACCCTGAATTATTTTTTTTCCCTCCAGAAGTTTTTGAGAAGTCCAACACTGAGCCAACAAAACTTTCAAATTCAGAACCGGAGAGGAGGAAAAAAAAAAGCCACTTGGAAGAGAAGTGAAGCGTTTTCAAGGAAAAAACAAAAATCCAGTTGTTTTTGGGGGGGGAGAAAGAGGGAAAAAAAACACCTTTGGGATTCAAGAATCAACCCCTTCAAAAATTATAAAAAAGAATAAAAAAAGCACCAAGGATTCCCTTCTTCTCTCGATTAAAACCACTCTAAGTGCCACTCGGTGCCAAATCAGAAGCTTAAATAAACCGGCTTGTACCAGCCGAGAAACTTCTCTAAACTTCCAAACTCTTCCCCCCACCTATTTATAGGCAAGGCTCCAGCGCTGGGGGTGGGTGGGGGTGGGTTGATTGGCAGAAGGGAAGGGGGGGGGAAGGAGGGTGTTGCAACCCGCCCCGCCAGTTGTATTTTTGGAGAGCCTAAAGCGGGCTGACCTCATCCCCGAAGGGACTGCCTGCTTTGCTAAATGGAATTCCAAGTTTAGACTGGCTTGGCTCTCAGTTTTTTTTTTCATCCCTCCCTCTTTCCCTCCCTCCTTCCCTCCCTCCTTTTTTTTTTCTTTTTTTTTTGGCAGTGTGAGCTGAGCAAGCAGCCTATTATTAACTTGGGGTTTTAGGCCTGGCTCTTTGTGCTCGATTCTTCTAACCGCTTGGACTTTGCCTGGAGAGCAAATCAATACCAACCCACTCCTCTTTAAAATTCCCCCAAACAGAAGCCGTAAAAATTCTCATTGGGCAAATCCAGGGTTCGATCTAGCAATGGCGGGGTGCCGATTGATTTTGGGAAGACTAAATCTAAATCCACCATCGATGGGCTCCAGAGTGGGGTTAGTCATCTGATTTTGATTTCACGTACGTTGAATTGAATTTAGGTGAAGTGGGGGGTGGGATGGATGGGGTGGGGGGGGGTAGGTGGTGGGTTTTTTTTGAGAAGATCCTGCCCATTTCTTTCTTCTGGCTCCATTCCCTTTGATCTAGTGATTAAGGCACCAGGCTAGAAAACAGGAGACGGTGAGTTCTAGACTTGCTTTAGTGATGAAAGCTGGCGGGGTGATTTTCAGCCAATCACCAGGAGACGGTGAGTTCTAGTCCTGCCTTAGGCATGAAAGCCAGCGGGATGACTTTGGGCCAATCACCAGGAGACTGGGAGTTCTAGTTCCACCTTAGGCATGAAGCCAGCTGGGTGACTTTGGGCCAATCACCAGGAGATGGTGAGTTCTAGTTCCACCTTAGCCACAAAAGCCAGCTGGGTGACTTTGGGCCAATCACCAGGAGATGGTGAGTTCTAGTTCCACCATAGCCACGAAAGCCAGCTGGATGACTTTGAGCCAATCACCAGAAGATTGGGAGTTCTAGTTCCACTATAGGCATGAAAATTGGCTAAGTGACTCTTGAGCCAATCACCAGAAGATTGGGAGTTCTAGTTCCACTTTAGCCACAAAAGCCAGCTGGGTGACTTTGAGCCAATCACCAGAAGATTGGGAGTTCTAGTCCCACTTTAGCCATGAAAGCCAACTGGGTGACTTTGAGCCAATCACCAGGAGATTGGGAGTTCTAGTTCCACCTTAGCCACAAAAGCCAGCTGGGTGACTTTGGGCCAATCACCAGGAGATGGTGAGTTCTAGTTCCACCTTAGCCACAAAAGCCAGCTGGGTGACTTTGGGCCAATCACCAGGAGATGGTGAGTTCTAGTTCCACCATAGCCACAAAAGCCAGCTGGATGACTTTGAGCCAATCACCAGAAGATTGGGAGTTCTAGTTCCACTATAGGCATGAAAACCGGCTAGGTGACTCTTGAGCCAATCACCAGGAGATGGTGAGTTCTAGTTCCACCATAGCCACGAAAGCCAGCTGGGTGACTTTGAGCCAATCACCAGAAGATTGGGAGTTCTAGTTCCACTATAGGCATGAAAACCAGCTAGCTGACTCTTGAGCCAATCACCAGAAGATTGGGAGTTCTAGTCCCACTTTAGCCATGAAAGCCAGCTGGCTGACTTTGGGCCAGGCCCTTTCTCAGTCATTTTCTCTCAGCCCAATCCATCTCACAGGACTGTTATTGTGGGGAAAAATAGGAAGAGGAAGGCGTATTGGATATGTTTCCCACCTTGAGTAAACAACAACAACAACAACAACAACAACAACAACAACAACAACAACAACAGCAATAAAGATGGAATATAAATAAATGAAAAAATAGGTACAGCTCCCAAGTCCCACAGACTATCATCCTGGTTCAGTTGTTTCTTTGTGGGAAAATATAGGAGTTTTTGTTTGTTTAGACTTAAGTACCATTAAGGACACGGCATAGAGGCCCTGAGCATAGCAGAGATTAAAAAAACAAAACACTCAATGCATATTTTTCTAAAATGTAATCTTTCGGCTTATTTTACCCGGACGTCACCTGGAGCTGAATGCATAATCCAAGAGAGAAGCACCCTGGAATTAAGGAGGAACTTCCTAACAGTGAGGAAAAATTAACCAGTGGAACAGTTTGCCACCAGAAATTGTAATGCTCCATTGCCGGAGGTTTTTAAGAAGAGATTGGACAACCACTTGTTCTGGAATGGTACAGAGTCTTCCTGTTTGAGCAAGGGGCTGGACTAGAAGCAGTGTTCCAATATTTGGGGGGCTGCCACTGAGAGGAAGGGGTCAAGCTATTTTCCAAAGGACAAGGAAGAATGGAAACTGATCGAGGAGAGATTCAACCTGGAAATAAGGAGGAATTTCCTGACAGTGAGAACAATCAACTTCATGGAACAGAAGTTGCCTTCAGAGGTTGTGAGAGCTTCATCCCTGGAGGCTTTCAAGAAGAGACTGGACTGCCATTTGTCGGAAATGGTGTAGGGTCTCCTGCTTGGGTGGGGGGGTCGGACTAGATGACCTCCAAGGTCCCTTCCAGCTCTGTTAATCTGTAAATCTGTAAACCTCCAAGGTCCCTTCCACACCTCTGCACCGATTGATTGAAACAGGCCATAAAGACAAAAAACAGATAAACCAGGCAGATGTCTGAAAGGCCCTTTGCGTTTCTGGATATTTCCGTGAATTGCATTTGCAAAGAACGGCTATTAAGTGGAGTGCTGCAGCTGCTTTCTGAGGGGTTTTTTTTTCCTTTTTTTCTTTTTGGTCCAGATTGCATCCTCTGAAATTGATTTTTATTTTATTTTTAAAAAGCCCATCTCATCAAAAGCAAGATGCCAAGGACCAGATGCCCTTCACCTCTGCTTAAGGATAGGGCCCAGAAAAGAAACCGTCGCCATCATCATATCTGCAGGCACAAAAAATGCAAAGCTTTTGAATGGTGTACAGTAGGAGTAGTCCTCGATTTACAAGGGTTCACCTGGCAACCGTTTGAAGTTACAATTGTTAGAAGTGCCTTTTAGAGAGAACATCATCTCTTTCTCTAATTACAGAGGGATAATAGATGACATGATGGATGGATGGATGGATATATAATAGATGACATGATAGATAGATAGATGATAGATAGATAGATGAGATGATGAATGATAGATGATAGATGATAGATATAGATAGGTAGATAGATAGATGATAGATAGATAGATGATAGATGATAGATAGATAGATAGATAGATAGATAGATAGATAGATAGATAGATAGATAGATGACAATAGATAGTTGATAGATTGATAGATAGATGATAGATAGATGGTAGATAGATAGATAGATAGATATAGATTGATAGATGATAGATAGATGATAGATAGATAGATAGATAGATAGATAGATAGATAGATAGATGACAATAGATAGTTGATAGATAGATAGATAGATAGATAGATGATAGATAGATAGATAGATAGATAGATAGATAGATAGATAGATAGATAGATAGATAGATAGATAGATGATAGATAGATAGATAGATAGATAGATAGATAGATGACAATAGATCATCTATCTATGTATCCTGTATCTATCCTTGCTCCTGGAAGAACGAAGCCGAGAACACCAGCCTGAAGATGACGAATGAGACTTTGTCGAAACGTCGCCAAGATACTTCCAATTCTACGCGGGAGAAGACCCGAATAACCAAAGACCTACATAGATAGATAGATAGATAGATAGATAGATAGATAGATAGATAGATAGATAGATAGATAGATGACAATAGATAGTTGATAGATTGATAGATAGATGATAGATAGATGGTAGATAGATAGATAGATAGATAGATAGATAGATAGATAGATAGATAGATAGATAGATAGATGACAATAGATAGTTGATAGATTGATAGATAGATGATAGATAGATGATAGATAGATGGTAGATAGATAGATAGATAGATAGATAGATAGATAGACAGACAGATAGATGATAGATAGATGGGTGAGTGGATTAGATGATGGATGGATAGGTAGGTAGGTTGGTAGGTAGATGGGTAGATAGATATGGGTTGGACTAGATGACCCACGAGGTTCCTTCCAACTCTGTTATTCTGAAATCTAAATCTAAATAAGGCCGCCACATTGCAAAACACAACGAAACTCTCCGAAGCTCCTTTTAAAGCTGCATCAAAGCTGGAGCTGGATCAACCATTCAAGACATCCCACTGATTTAAAAACCTTAAAAAACAGAATGCTATATGGTACGGGAGAAATGGTACGAACGGTTAGAGGAGAGGGATAAAAGGCAAGGCAAGAGTAAACGAGGAAGATGTAGGAGTTGAAACGCAGTCACATACAAGTGGAAATGGAAGGGACACAGAACGTACGATCGCTATTGAGTACGCCCTGTTATCTTTATGTATATAAATCAATGTATGAATGATATGTAGAAATGGCAAATTGAAATAAGGGAGAAAAATGGATATGTGAGAAATGTTTACCGATGCGAAATTGTTGAAAAGAAGAAAATTGTAAAAATTTCTTTTTTTAAAAAAAACCTGTTTAATAAAAAATATATTTTTAAAAAACTTTGGGGGCGGGGCAAAACAATCAATTGTTATTCCCCCCTTAGGGCCACCAACTCAGTACCAAGGGCTTGCAAACTTTGGCCAAGGGTGGATCATAAATACCTAAAAAGAAGATAAGCTGATGTAGAAGATAAGAAGAGGAGCTGGAATGCTGCTCCCGATCCAATCAATTCCACCGAAAAAGATTTAAGCATTGATCTACCTTGGCGGCCAGATATTAAATCCACCAGAGATCACAATGGAGATAATTATTCTTTGGAGCCTCACCTCCCAATTCTACGGAAGACTTTGAAAACACGATTCTAAAGTTGTGAAAATGCAATCCCAGGGATTTAGAAGAAGTCCTCGGTACAGGAGTCACCTTGATGGGAGACTACAGATAGGCCTGGTCTTCTAACCACTCATTTATAGTGACCGTTCACTATAAAAAGTGAGTTATGACTGTTTTTCACACTTATGACCGTCTCAGCATCCCCAAGGCCATGTGATCAAAATTTGGACACTTGGCAACTGATTCATATTTATGACGGTTGCAGTGTCCCAAAGTCATCGTCTCCTCCTCGTCCTCCTCGTCCTCGTCCTCCTCATCTCCACAAACCCCATTTCCTTCCAACACTGATAATGTTACCTAGTTGGGTAATGAAACATCTTCAAGAAAACAACGAAGGTCAGAGAGCACCAAGGACCCACAGTCCTCTTCCTCCTCCTCCCTGCAAGCCCCACTCCCTTCCAACACTGATGATGTTACTGGGTTGGGTCATGAGATGTCTGCCAGAAAACGACCCTAGCTCAGAGAGCACCAAGGATCCTATAATTCTGGTCCTTGTTGTACCCCCCACTAATCAATTGCCCTACTCAAGGAACACAATATATCTCATCCATCTTCCAGATGTTCTATTCCAACCTAAATTTTTTGGGGTGGGGTTATTCCCTTCCTATCAGAGACGTGGTGGCTCAGTGGCTAAGACAATCTAAGCTTGTTGATCAAAAGGTCGGCAGTTCAGTGGTTCGAGTCCCTAGTGCCATGTAACAGGGTGAGCTCCCGTTCCTTGTCCCAGCTTCTACCAACCTAGCAGTTCGAAAGCAGGTAAAAAATGCAAGTAGAAAAATAGGGACCCCCTTTGGTGGGAAGGGAACAGCGCTCCGTGCACCTTTGGCATTGAATCATGCCGGCCACATGACCACGGAGACGTCTTCGGACAGCGCTGGCTCTTCGGCTTTGAAACGGAGATGAGCACTGCCCCCTAGAGTTTGGAACGACTAGCACCTATGTGAGAGGGAAACCTTTCCCTCTACCTTCACCTATTCCGTCCCCTCCCACAGTGCTTCAAAGCAATTACAGCTCACCCACACAGGTAAGAAGGACACGCCTTCTTCGTCTTGCAACAGCCTTGAGTTTCATTCGCGAGAAGATGCTTGGGAAGAGTACGCTGGGAAGTTTCTACGAGGATTGTGAAACTGATTAATAGCAAAGGACTGGCCAACCAGATTTTAATTACTGTGTACCTGGGAAATAGATGAGAAGAGCATGCAAGCAATTTGCTAAGAATACAGGGGTGTGGACCTTTTGATCTCTGCTTCCCTCAAGGGATTGAGGCTCAGGAAGGAATATATATATATATATGTAGGTCTTTGGTTATTCGAGTTTTCTCCTGCGTAAAATTGGAAGCGTTTTGGCGACATTTCAATGAAGTCTAATTCGTCATCCTCAGGCTGGTGTTCTCGGCTTCGTGCTTCCAGGAGCTTCCATTCCAGGAGCTTTGTGCTTCCATTGCTCCTGGAAGCATGAAGCTGAGAACACCACCCTGAAGATGATGAATGAAACTTTGTCGAAACGTTGCCAAAACACTTCCAATTTTACGCAGGAGAAAACCCAAATAACCAAAGACCTACATACAAACACCCGCGAAAACCTCAGAAAACATATATATATATATATATATATATATATATATATATATATATATATATATATATATATATAGGCAACAAGATGCAGCAACAGATCAGGGAAGCTGTTGAAAGAGCCATGTCTTAAGGTTGGCGCGGAAGGTGCGGAGATCGGGGGCCGTCTGGAGCTCGATGGGCAACCCATTCCAGAGGGTAGGTGCGACCACAGAGAACACCCTCATCCTGGGGACTGCCAGCCGACACTGTCTGGCTGAGGGGACCCGGAGAAGGGCCACCCTATTATTATTTTTAAAAATTTTTTTAATTTATTTCTTTGCAAACAAAGTATATAACAACATATAGATCGCAGTGAGAATCTTACACAATACATTATCTTCAGTTCAAATATACAAATAAGAAATGAAAGCTACACTAACCTTATTCTCTTTTTATTCTATTATTTAGCCAAGTATACCATTGGTCCCAACATTGAAAATATGCGGATTCTTTTTGATCTCTCCAAGTTCTTGTTAGTCTATCGGCTTCTGCATACTCAATAATTTTCCCTAAGATCAAGTCTTCTGATGGTAGGTCTTTCCCCTTCCAATTTTGGGCGAGACATATTCTTGCTGCAGTTATGATATATATATAATTAAACACCATTTACTCGTGCCTATCTTGTCTGGCCTAATATTTAATAGGTAATATTCCACTTTCAGTTGCAATTTATAGCCAGTGATTTCTAGCAACCACCTCTGAATAAGTTTCCAGAATTCAATTACCCTAGAACAAGGCCACCATATGTGAAAATAGGTACCTACCTCCCCACACTTCCAACAGTTTGGGGAGAGTCCAGGAAACATTTTGGATAATCGAGCAGGGGGTAGGTGCCACCTGTACAGCATCTTATATAGATTTTCCTTATAGTTGGTTGCCATTAATAATAGGGCCACCCTATTATTCATGGTGATCCATTACTTTCCTTCGGTCACATCCTGAAGCGTGCAGAGCACTAAGTATTCTTAAGTGCTTGGATACCAAGTGTTTGTTTGCGCAGATGTTCCACCGAACGGCAATGAGACATACTCCTGGAATTACTGAAGGGATGAATTTTCAGGAGGCAAGTCAACATTAAGGGAAGGGGTGGTGGAACTCTCTTACGGTGAATATCCTGTTTGAATTGGGAGGGGCAGGCTACAGACAAAGCTTTGAAGCTCCCTAAACAATGGGTTTAAACATGAGGATTGCATCTGAAGGCTCCCGTCTGCCTCTTTTGCAAGCCAACAGCATCTCGTTTGAATGTGCCTTTTTTTCAAGTGGAGCCTTCGTCTGGTGGAAATCCATTAATTAAATTAAATCAATTATAAAGCACCCATTACGTTTTGTTTTGCAAGTTAATGTCTCCGTTGAGTTCAGCCCAGAGATGGATTCATTCCATAAAGCAAAATATAAAATAAAATAAAATAAAATAAAATAAAATAATAAAATAAAATAAAATAAAATAAAATAAAATAAAATAATAAAATAAAATAAAATAAAATAAAATAAAATAAAATAAAATAAAATAAAATAAAATAAAATAAAATAAAATAAAATAAAATAATAAAATAAAATAAAATAAAATAATAAAATAAAATAAAATAAAATGGTGGCTCAGCAGAATAAAAGCACTCTAATTAACATCCAGCTGCCTGCAATTACTGCAAGTTCAAATCTCACCAGGCTCAAGGTTGACTCAGCCTTCCATCCTTTCTAGGGTAGGTCAATTGAGGACCCAGTTTGTGAAGGCAATAAGCTGACTTTTTATAAAATATGCAAAAGTATGAAGGCTATTGCTTAACGCATTGTAAGCTGCCCTGAGTCTCCGGAGAAGGGCGGCATATAAATCAAATTAAAATAAAATAAAATAAAACAATTAAACTAAACTAAACTAAAACAGAAGGATAAAAATAAACATATAAAATAAAATAAAACGAGAGAAAACATAAAATAATAAACTAAACTTTCCAAATTACAAAACTGACGTAGAGGAGAACTGCATACAGGTAGTTTATCTTGACTTATGACCACAATTGAGCCCAACTTTTCTTTTGCTAAGTGAGACATTTGTGAAGTGAGTTTTGCCCCATGTTACGACCTTTCTTGCCTCCGTTGTTAAGTGAATCACTTTAGCGGCTAAGTTAGTAACAATGATTCAGTGAATCACAGCGGTTGTTAAATTAGTCACCCGGTTGTTAAGTGAATCCGGCTTTCCCCTGGACTTTGCTTGTCTGATGGTCGCAAGAGGGGATCACCTGACCCTGGGACACTGCAACCGTCATAAATACGAACCAGTCCTCAAGCATCTGAATTTTGATCACTGCAAAGGTCGTAACTATGAAAATCGGTCCTAAATCCCTTTTTTTCAATGCCGTTCAGGTCACTAACTGAATTGTCGTAAATCGAGAACTGCCTATATTTTCAAATATTGGTATTTTGCCATACCAATCTGCTTCGTTTTTGGTGGGTTTTTCCTCTCCCCCCCCCCTCGCAGTTCATCCCAGGTCAAGCAGGTGCTGTCCTTGAAACCTGAAGATTGCAAATATAAATATATATACATATATTTTGCCACAACATTAAATCGTCCAAATTCAACGCCAGGCAAGGCAGTTTTTATATGGAATGTAGTCTTCTGCCTTGCTCTGCCTCGTTCAGGTGGCATCCACGTACGTTTAAATGGTTCAACAATTATCTGCCCGGCACAACCGCACTCACAGCTGCTCGTTCCGACAGCAGAAAAAACTGGTTATGCTTGTTCACCCTTCTCACCATGACAGTCTCCTCCGTTCGTTCGCCGGATAGGTGCCAGCCTGTGTAGAGGCTACACAACTTCCCTCCGGCCAATAGCAATGTGGGACTCCATTGCGGCCCTGCCCACCACCCTGGATGTCATCATCGGCGATCTGCGCAGAAGCAAGGGACGCGCGTGATCCCATTGCGAACCCGTAGTAAAGATAAATAGATGGGTGAAATCCTCTGACATCTGCTACCAGTTTTGTGAGTCTGCTACCGAGCGCGCATGCCTGCCTGAGGCATGCCTGTGCAGCGCTAAAAAAGGAACATTTTGTAGCCTTCCGAGCCTGCGAAGGTAAGTAGAACAGCGAGGGGGGAGGGAATCCTCTGTGCTGCGCGATTTAGATTAGCTAGAAAGCAGGAAATCCGATGATTCTAGCGAATATAAATCGTGCGTCACAGCTGATCGTCGCCGAACTGGTAGCATTTTTGTCGCTGAAATACCAATTCGGCCGAACTGGTAGCATTTTTGTCGCTGAAATACCAATTCGGTCGAACTGGTAGCATTTTTGTCGCTGAAATACCAATTCGGCCAAACTGGTAGCATTTTTTACTACCGGCTTGCCCGAACCGGTCAGAACCAGTAGCATTTCACCCCTGCTGTTAAGTGAATCACCGCACTTGTTAAGTTAATCAGGCCCTTAAGTGAATCTGGCTCACCCAAAGGTTGCAAAAGGAAATCACGTGACCCCGAGACACTACAACTTCTCCCAAAGGTGAACCAACTGCCAAGCGTTCTGAATCTTGATCACATGGCCGCGGGAATGCGGCAACGGTCGTAAGTCGCTTTTTTCCAGTGCCGTTGCAACTCTGAACAGTCATTAAATGAACTGTTGTCAGGGTTCCCTGTAATGGAATTCTTACAGCGATTCAAGGTGATCGCTCCCTCTTAGCCATCAATCACCCTGCTGAGCTGTTGTTGACATGCAGACAAAGTATGATGAGAAACACCTGTTCGTTCTATTGACTTCTGCATTGAAAGGAAAAATATGGGGGGATCGAAAATAAGCACGAAGCATCAGATGAACGATTTGTCTCCAGAAGTTTGGATGCTCCATCACTGGAGGTTTTTCAAGAAGAGACTGGACAGCCATTTGTCCAAAATGTTATAGCGCCGTGACGGCAAGCGTGCCATCGCCAGCTCCTCTTTTGATTTCCAATCTTCACGCATGCCGGAGTCCCAAAAACTGGAAGACCAAGTGGCCAGTGTGCATGCACACTCTGGAAGCCAGACGACTAGACGGCCGGTGCGCATGTGTGTGGTGGAAACCAGGACACCAGGTGGCCGGTGCACATGCGCGCCGCTCAGCTGATCTTTGGGTTTGTGGGGATCTGGCGCGCACACATGTCCGCAGATTCTAGTTTGGGCACTCGGTACCAAAAAGGTTCACTACCATCACTGTGATAGGATCTTCTGCTCAAATAGTGGGATGGACTTGATGACTTCCCAGGTTCCTTCCAACTCTGTTATTCTACGATTCTAAGAAAACGGCAGGGAGTTCAGTCAAGGCTGAAGAGCCTTGGTAGCGCAGCAGACTAAAGTGCTGTTAAGTAGCACCAGCTGCCTGCAATGACTGCAAGTTCGAATCTCACCAGGTTCAAGGTTGACTCAGCCTTCCATCCTTCCCAGGTAGGAAAAATGAGGACCCGGATTGTGGGGGCAATAAGCTAACTTTGTATAAAAAAGGGCCTGGTGGCTCAGCAGACTAAAGCTTTGTGATTAAACACCAGCTGTCTGCAATTACTGCAAGTTCGAATCTCACCAGGCTCAAGGTTGACTCAGCCTTTCATCCTTCCGAGGTAGGTAAAATGAGGACCCGGATTGTGGGGGCAATAAGCTGACTTTGTATAAAAAAGAACACCGCTTAGAGCCCCCCGAAAGCCCTACTAATCAGGTATATGCAAAAGTATGAAAGCTATTGCTTAACGCATTGTAAGCCGCCCTGAGTCTCCGGAGAAGGGAGGCATATAAATTGAACCAGTAAATAAATAAACAAACAATAAATAAATAACTGTTAATGACCCAAAGACACACAGGAAGCAGTGATGGGATTCAGCCAGTTCTCACCACTTCGGGAGAACCGGTCGCTAACTTTCTGAGCAGTTTGGCAAACTGGTTGTTGGAAGAAATAATTAGGGCAGAGAACCGGTTTACTTGAATCCCACCACTGACAGGAAGCAGTAAGTAACTTGGTCTATTCGTTGGATAGGAAGAACGCTAAGAATTCAAAATCCATTAGGATCGACTACTCAAATGATCCCGAATGGTCGGCCGAGCCTCGGAGTCTTCCGGAATTTTTCAAGACATTCAAACAAAAACCATGAAGTTTAGAATAGAATAACAGAGTCGGAAAGAAGCAGATAAGACTAAAACAGCGGGCCAGGTGCCTTAGCATTAAACCAGAGCTCTTCAAACTTCTCAGCTTTAAAACTTGTGGATTTCAACCCTCAGAACTGGTTGGAGAATTCTGGGAGTTGAAATCCATAAAGCTGCCGAGTTTCAAGACCTCTGCATTAAACGATGCTGTTTATAGTCCCCCGAGCTGAAATGCTGAGTCACGGAAGTTCTTCTTCCTTCTTCCAACTCATCTTGGAGGCTAAAGGTCAGTTTACTCCAGACCTGGAGATACAACAGGCCATTGTTACTCTTGGTTGCGGTGGCCTTTTTGCAAGGGGTGTGACCCGAAGAGGTTCCTTCGGGCCCGGTCCTCAAATGGGAGACCCCCTCTACTCATTTCGAGTGAACGCACCTCCTTGCCATAGCAAACTCCATTCTCTGAGGGCTGGATAATTCTCCTTGAACCAAGGAGAAGAGCAAGAGTCTGAAGGGACCTCTTTGGAGGTCTTCTAGTCCAACCCCTTCCCTACTCCGGCAAGGGATTCCCTAGAGATCCCCTTTCAGACGAAAGGAGCTGTCCTTGCTTCTGTTTTAGCAATGCAAACTGCAAGAGGCTGTGAGCAAACTCCGTCTGTGAAAAGTTAGGATTCAACCCTCCACCTGCACCACATCCCACCCTAGCTGCAAAGGTCAGCCTGTCCGTTCCTACCCGAGCTCCCCCTCCCCAATATCCCCCCCCTCCCTTTCATGCCTTCTGGGGAGGCGGTGTGTGCAAAGTTGCCATGCTCTTACCCACAGCCAAGGGAGCTCCAAAAAAAGACGGCCAGCGTTTTCAAAGCGTTCTTAAGAAGGGCGATTGAAGCATTGAGTCAGGCGAGAAAAAAGGAGGTTTTTTGTTTTTTTTTAACAACCAAAACAACAACTATTTGCAGCCTCCTCCTCCTCCTCCTTCTCCTCCTCCTCCTCCTCCGCTTCCTTAGGCAGACAGTCACTGCAAGCAACGTTCTCTGCGGACAAAGGTGGAGCTGGGCACCCGGCCAGCTGCCTGTCTTGAGGACTCTAGGAGGGACTTGGCTTTCTTTGCCACTGAAAACGGTCTGGCGACAAGCCAGTTTTGGGCCAGGCGAAGTCTGCGGTTCCAACCACTGCAGCTGATGAGGAGCCTGATGTTCGAAAGCCTGGGAAATCTCACTCCACCCAGCCCCACAACCTTTGCAGGAGCAGCTGAAAGCAATAGACTGCACGGGGGGTGGGGGTGGGGGTGGAAAGAGGAGAGAAGAGCAAAATGGAGCTGTGTCCATTTACCTGCCTGCCTGCCTCCCTTCTCGGTCCCAGATCTTTATCAGCGCAAGGCTGGTTTTCTTTCTGAGTCGTGTCTCCAAAAGGAGAATATATTTGTAGCTCGGGGTCTCAAGAAAGGGTCCTGGATGCTCTCCGAACTTTGGTTATGTTCTTGAGATGTTTCATGACCCAACTAGGGAACGTCATCAGCGCTGGAAGGCAGTGGGGTTTGTGGAGAAGAGGAAAAAACTGTGAGGTCCTTGGGGGGGGGGGGTCTTTGAGCTGGGTTCTTTTAGGCTTAGGTTTAGGTTTATTTAGATTTATATACCGCCTTACTCCCGAAGGACTCAGGGCGGTGAACAACCACAAAGTAAAATACATATATACAAAACCGAATAATGAATAATGAATAAAACCGAATTAAACAGTTTGGCCCCAGACAGAATTAAAACACCCCAATAATTTAAAACCAATTAAAATTTGCATTTTAAAAGAAAAAGGGGAGAAAATGAAGATTAGGCCAGGCCAGCTTGATGAAATAAAAAGGTCTTGAGGGCGCAGCGGAAAGTGCGTAGGTCCGGGATCGTCCGTATCTCGAGAGAGGGGGGAGCTCGTTCCAGAAAGTAGGTGCCCCCACAGAGAAGGCCCTCCTCCTCCTAGGGGCCGCCAGCCGACACTGTTTGGCTGACGGCACCCGGAGGAGCCCCTCTCTGTGAGAGCGCACCGGTCGGTGGGAGGCTATTGGTGGTAGCAGGCGGTCCCGTAAGTAACCAGGTCCTATTTATTTATTTGTTTGTTTGTTTATTTATTTATTTATTATTTATTTATTTATTTATTTATTATTTCAACTTATATACCGCCCTTCTCCCCAGGGGGACTCAGGGCGGTGAACAGCCAATTAAGACACATATAATACAAATATGAAAAAAAAATTAAAATAAAATTAAATCGTCGGCGTTTCAATTTAAAATCTACAAATTAAAATACCCAATTTAAAACTCAAAAGTCAATAATATCAAGAGTTTAAAAACCCCATTAAAACCAAATTAAACCAGGCCGGCTCGTTGAAATAAGTGAGTCTTAAGGGCCTTTCGGAAAGCGCGGAGGTCCGGGATCAATCAAATGTCAGGAGGTAGCTCATTCCACAGGGCGGGGGCCCCCACAGAGAGTGCCCCCTAAGCCATGAAGCGCTCTAAAGGTGGTAACCAAAACCTTGAAGCGCACCCGGAAGACCATCGGGAGCCAGTGCAGCTCGCGTACCTGGGAGCGCCCAAACACCTTTTCTTGCAGGAGTTTCAGAGACCTTGGAGGTCTCTGAAATGGGTTATTTTCTTGCAGACATCCCACGACCCAACTAGGGAACGTCATCAGTGTTAGGAGGGAGTGGGGTTTGCAGAATAGAGAAGAAAAGGGGTAAAAGGAGGAGGACTGTGGGATCATTACCCAACTAGGTAAGCTCATCATAGCCTGGCTAGGTGACTCAGTGGCTAAGACACTGAGCTTGTTGATCAGAAAGTTCGGCGGTTCGGCGGTTCGAATCCCTAGTATAGGTCTCCTGCGAGAGCAGGGGGTTGGACTAGATGACCTCCAAGGTCCCTTGCAACTCTGTTACTGTTATCAGTGCTAGAAGGGAGAGGAGGAGGAGGAGGAAAACTGTGGAGTCCTATCAAATAATAAATACGTCTATTGCTAGGAATTATGAGAATTGGAATCCATATAGCGCGAAGAGTACACCTTTCTCCACGGAAGCACTTTGGCACTTCCGACACAAGAATTAGTCTGGATCAAAATCAATGGTTTGTATGTCTTCAGAGATTTCCTTCCTTCCTTCCTTCCTTCCTTCCTTCCTTCCTTCCTTCCTTCCTTCCTTCCTTCCTTCCTTCCTTCCTTCCTTCCTTCCTTCCTTCCTTCCTCTCTCCCTCTCTCCCTCCCTCCCTCCCTTTCCTCCCTTCCTCCCTTCCTCCCTCCCTTCCACCTTCCCTCTTATAATCTTTTTCTTTATCTTTTTCAATTTTTCTATCTCTTAATCCTTCCTTCCTCCCCTCTCTCCTCCTCCCTCCCTCCCTCCCTCTCTCCCTTCCTTTCTCCCTCCCTCTCCCCTTCCTTTCCTTCCTTCCTTCCTTTCTCCCTCCTTCCCTCTCTCTCTCCTCCCTCCCTCCCTTCCATCCTCTCTGCTTTCCTTCCTTCCTCCCTCCCTCCTCCCTCCCTTTCCCTCCCTCTCCTTCGTCCCTCTCTCCCCCTTCCTTCCTTCCTCCTTCCCTCCTTCCCTCCCTTTCTTCCTTTTCCTTTCTTCTTTCCATTCTTCCTTCCTTCCCTCCCCTCCCCTCCCTCCCTCCCCTATTTCCTTTATTATTACCGTCCAAAATTGTTGTTCTTTTATCTTATTAAAGCTCCAGTCACTGCCACTTCTCACCTTTCTGAGTAGACTTTTGTAAGCTTCCGTGGAACTTACAACTATCAATTATTCAGAATTAAGTTTATTGTATTTAATCAGAGGGCTACCCGTTGCCGAAAATAATAACACATTTCAAATGGGAACATCTGCTTCCCACAACGCTTCCCACAGACCATTTCATTCCTTTCAAGTTAATCAGATACTCTCACCGCCAATATCTACCTGGACCCATCTAGGATTAAGCCGTAATAAATTTGTTCCTCTCCAATTTTACTTTGCAGCTTAAACGGCTTACTGGAATGCAGATTCTTCCGCCTGCTTGCAGATCTCAAAGGTGCCATAATTTTATTTTATTTTATTATTTTTTCTTTTTTTATATAAAAAAAAGACAATTCCACTTTTTGAAATGCAGGGAAGGATGCCGAGTCCAAGTTAATATCTTTTGCATAGGCCTCCATTTCGCCTCCCAAAAATCCATTTCATTAGAACCTTTTGAAAAATAAAGATTCGCTCGAGCAGAATTTGAGTCTGATGGATTACGCGGATGGCCTCATCGGATTCCTTCGGTAGGGTTTGCCAATTCTTGAAGATGTTTTTCGACCTCGATGGCTTGATCTATGGCCCTGGGATTTTCTGATAACTCTCATCCAAGAACGAACCGAATTTGACAACATTTCATTTTTCCGAAATCAGCCAAGCAAGCGCGGGTATTCACTTATCTTTGCTACCAGTTTGCAAATGTGAGTGCAGGGCCATCTGTGCATGTACAGAGTGTCAAAAACAGGATGTGATGACATCCTGGCGGTTCTCCAGAATTGGTCAAAATTTCCTGAAACTCACCTCTGGGTGTCTCCACCCCATTCCCTGTTTTGGGCCTGGTAGCCAAGGGACGTAGGGACTCCTGGTATGGGAGAGGAGGGACGGAGCCAGCCAGCAATTTAGCAACCGGTTTTCCCGAACCGGCCTGAACCGGCTGAATTCAACCAGTATCCCAAGCTCAATTTTTTCGGGTAGAGGCACCACTGGCTGGTCTTTTACTGTCTCCAGGAGAGCTCTGCAGGCCAGATGTAAGCACCCCTGCGGGCCGCATCCAGCCCACAGCCTTGAGTTTGATGTCCCTGGTCTAGCATGTGTAGATTTCCCTGACATTGTACACTGTACCCTAAAAACAAGGTAAAAATAAACATAGGATAGAAAGAGAGTGGACACCGTTCAGGTTCGGTGATGGAGAAGGCTACTGAGAATATTGTGGACAACCCAGAAAACCAACCTGTGGACCATGGAACAAACCCAACCCAGAATTCTCACGGGAAGCATCAATTATTCCAGGTCGGACAGATTATGCAAAGATCTGGGCATGTGAATTTCTGGGAAGGGAAAACCACATCACAGCAATGAAATACTGCAGGTGTTGTTGTGTGTTTTATTTTCCTTTTCCTTCTTTTTTTATTATTGGCTCCTTTGCATGTGTTACATGAACTCCGGTGGGAAGATCAAAGAATACAGAGAGATCCAAGGTAGCATTTAAAATCGGAAGGTCAGGGGAACTATTGTTTTCCAGCCGCTCAGTTGCCAAGGGCAAGGGCAAAACAGGAAGTGTGGTGGCTGCCCTCATTCATTCCTTGCCCATTCATTGAAATAAATGAACTCACCGTGGGATTGTACAGTATGCCAAACAATGAGACGCTTCTAGAATGTGCTGGAAGGTGAGCCTGATTCCTTTCCTTTCCTTTCTCTTTCTCTTTCTCTTTCTCTTTCTCTTTCTCTTTCTCTTTCTCTTTCTCTTTCTCTCTTTCTCTTTCTCTTTCTCTTTCCTTCCCTTTCCTTTCCTTCCCTTCCTCCGTTCCCTTTCTTTTTTCTTTTGCTTTCCTCCCTTTCTTCTTCCTTTCCTTTCCCTTCCCTTCCCTTCCCTCTTTTTTCTTTTCTTCTTTCCTTTCCTTTCCTTTCCTTTCCTTTCCTTTCCTTTCCTTTCCTTTCCTTTCCTTCTTCCCTTCCCTTCCTCCTTTCCCTTTCTTTTTTCTTTTCCTTTCCTCCCTTCTCTTTCTTTTTCTTTTTCTTTCCTTTCTTCACTTTCTTCTTCTTCCTTTCCTTTCTTTTCCTTCCCTTCCCCTTTTTCTTTTCTTCTTCTTTCCTTTCCTTTCCTCTTTTTCCTTTCCTCCCTTTTGTCTTCCTTTCCTTTCCTTTCCTCCTCTCCCTTTCCTTTCCTTTCCTTTCCTTTCCTTTCCTTTCCTTTCCTTTCCTTTCCTTTCCTTTCCTTTCCTTTCCTTTCCTTTCCTTTCCTTTCCTTTCCTCTCTTCCCTTCCCTCTCTTCCCTTCCCTTCCCTCCCTTTCCTTTCTTTTTCTTTTCCTTTTCCTTTCCTTTCCTCACTTTCTTCTTCTCCCTTCCCTTCCCTTCCCTTCCCTTCCCTTCCCTTCCTTCCCTTCCCTTCCCTTCCCTGCCTTTCGTGATGATTTGCTGAACAACGGCAGTGGGTTGCTTAAGCATCGTAACAAAAAAAGATTGTACAATTGGGCCCAACTCCGATATAGCCACTGCCTTGTTTAGCAATGAAAAATGTGGTTCCCATTGTGGTAGGAATATTTCTAGATTGGTAGCTTGCACCTGAGCCAGACTAGGTAAAATACTGTAGATATCTTATCTAGATAAGTCTAGAGCCAGAAAGATATAGATAGTTCAATGACATTCAAAGGGGAATGAAGGAGAAACTTCCTAACATTGAGGACAATTAACCAGTGGAACAGCTTGTCACAAGAAGTTGTGGGGTGCCTCAACACTGGAGGTTTTTTAAGAAGAGAAGAGTGGACAACCCCTTGTCTGAAATGGTTTAGGGCAGCGATGGCTAACTTTTTGCCGTCACGTGCCAAAAGTGGGCGGAGCACGGGGGGTTTGCACACGTGCATGCCCACACCCATAATTCAATGCGACCCACCCCCCCACCTATGCGCGTGATCTCCCCGCGCTCGCCGCTTTTGACATGTGATGGCACGGTGGGCCCGGTAAGCCCGTTTTTTCGCCCTCCCCAGGCTCCAGGGGCTTTCTAGAAGCCTGGGGAGGGCACAAACTGCCTTCCCCACCCCCACGGAGGCTCTCTGGAGGCCGGAAACAGCCCATTTCCTGACTTCCGGTGTTTCCGGAAGGGCCAAAAATCAGGTGGTCGGTGTGCGCATGCGTGCTGGAGCTGAGCCAAAGTCCCTTCCAGCTTCTATTCCAAGTGATTGACTGAGGATCACACCTTGCCGGTGTAATGATCGCGGACTAATTTCCTGTTTGACTCCTCCACCCCCCGGATGCTGTAATGGTTGTGAGGATAAAAAAAACAGTCACAACAAGGCACTTTTTTCAGTGACGTTTTTTTTTTTCCACGTTGTTACGTCGAGGAATACCTGTAGCTATATTTTATTCAATCTCTTCTTCTTATGGCTCCAATTATTTAAAACAGAACAGGACAAAAACAAAACAGAGGAGAGTAACCCTGATCGCTGAGACATCGTGTCTGTTTCTTGTTTTAGGAGAAAAATCAACCAAGTTTGGAAGTTGGCTTAGCGGGTGCCACCATTAAACCAGGTTTTTCTTCTTTGCGTTAGATGGTGAGAAGCAACTGCTCAAAGCAGCTGAAGAGATCGGTAGGCTGAAACGTACTTGTGGGCCTCCAGGCCAGCCAAACCCCCAAATCTTTCTGTCAGCCTTGGACGCCATCTTTTTCATTGGATCTCCAGGCCTGCCAGGTTTATTACTGTGGGAAATTGGGAGGGGGGGAATTGTGTGGAGCATGGGTGATATAGGTAAGGTTCCCCCTTGCGCATAGGTGCTAACTGTTCTCAACTCTAGGGGGTGGTGCTCATCTCCGTTTCAAAGCCGAAGAGCAGCGCTGTCCAAAGGCATCTCCATGGTCATGTGGCCAGCATGACTCAATGCCAAAGGCGCACGAACGCTGATCCCTTCCACCAAAGGTGTTCCCTATTTTTCTCCTTGCATTTTTTACCTGCTTTCGAACTGCTAGGTTGGCAGAAGCTGGGACAAGTCACGGGAGCTCACCCCATTACGCGGCGCTAGGGATTCGAACCGCCGGACTGCGAGATTGACAAGCTCAGCGTCTTAGCCAGTGAGCCACTGCATCCTGATGATATATATAGTCATAATAACATTCCTTCTCAGAGAGTCAAGGACATCTTGCCCTGCATCTGGAGGGGGTGTGACTGGGAAGCATCTCCAGTTGGAGATTGGACCACATGGTGGACATGTGGGTGATTGGCAGGGACTTGGACTTTCCTTCGGGTGGGGAAAACCTGGAAACTTTCAGATTCGGTTTTTTTCTAGATGTGCCAATAGGACATCTCTAATAAAATGGAACTTTGAGGAACTTCAAGCCTCGGAGTCTCTTTCCTTGGGGTGTGTTCCTTGGAACCCTGACAACAACATTACAATACTAAAACAAAAAGCAAAAATGCAATAAATTTAAAATCGATAATGGCAGTGCCACCGTTTTCCGCTCCTTCCAGTAGAACGGCCAAGATAATAAATAATGAATAAATAACGGAAGAAAGAGAGAACAAAGCTGAATTGACAAGAGCAAAGAGAGGGATTGTTAGGTGTCCCTGGAGTGGCCCCTC
>CM075968.1:21939488-21972470 GCA_038048745.1 Coluber constrictor foxii
TATGCAAATCAGGCCATTACTTCTTGGTCACCAAACTGTGACTTAAAAGCCCCTTTGTAGGATTATGCTCACATAAACCTGCTTGCTTATGCCAGATTATTCAAAATTCTTGGCAAATCTGGTTTACTGTGATGTGCACAACTGGTTTAGCCATTTGTTGATGGCCGAGAAAAGGAATCGCAGTTTTTTGCATCTGGGAAGAAATGCCGGAAAGAATTTTTTTACAACTGAAGACAATAAATGCATACAACACTGATTGAATTGCGAGTCTCCGAGCTTGGTGGTTTATTTGTTTGCAGGCGTTTCATTTCCTGACTAAGTAACATCATCCATGAGAAGGAAGAAGGGGTTTGCTCCCTGTTTATATACAGTGACACGCCCTGCGGATGATGGTGTTGGTATGTTTTTTCCAGTGGTGAAATCCAATTTTGTTTTTTACTACTGGTTCTGTGGGTGAGGCTTGGTGAGCATGGCAGGGGAAGGATACTGCAAAATCTCCATTCCCATCCCACTCCAGGGGAAGGATACTGCAAAATCCCCATTTCCACCCCATTCCAAAGGAAGGATACTGCAAACTCCCCATTCCCTCCCCACTCCAGGGGAAGGATACTGCAAACTCCCCATTCCCTCCCCACTCCAGGGGAAGGATATTGCAAAATCCCCATTCCCATCCCACTCCAGGGGAAGGATACTGCAAAATCCCCATTCCCTCCCCACTCCAGGGGAAGGATATTGCAAAATCCCCATTCCCTCCCCACTCCAAGGGAAGGATACTGCAAAATCCCCATTCCCACCCCACTCCAAGCGAAGGATACTGCAAAATCCCCATTCCCTCCCTGCTCCAGGGGAAAGATACTGCAAAATCCCCATTCCCTCCCCGCTCCAAGGGAAGGATACTGCAAAATCCCCATTCCCACCCCACTCCGGGGCCAGCCAGAAGTGGCATTTGCCAGTTCTCCGAACTGCTCAAAATTTCCGCTTCCGGTTCTCCAGAACCTGTCAGAACCTGATGGATTTCACCCCTAGTTTTTTCTTGTTATAGTTCCTTGATTAGGATATTGGTTTTTCTGGCACATAATCGCAGTAACTCACCATTGAAAAGAAACAATAAAAAACCAAAAGGCAGAATATTCCTTCTCCAGTAGCCAATACCCAGATAAGCAGGCATTAATACCAGACAAACAATCAAGCGGAAAACAATACCCTAATCCAGAAACTAGTAAGGAGAAAACCAACCCCTATCAACCAGCAAGGAAAGCTCCTGTACATGAATGGGGAGCAAACCCCATATACTCCCATATACAAGCAAACAACCAACCAACACCAGGGGCAAAGCCGCTTGAAAGCCAACACACCTAAGGGCCTTGGTCTGGAGTCATAGCTGGTTTATTTGGGAACAGAATAGGTACCAGTCAGTGCACAATCATTGGGAAACAGGTCTTCTTATTTGAATACCTGATGCTCCCAGTTTTTCCCTAGAGTAAGGTAAAAGGTTCCCCTCACACATATGTGCTAGTCGTTCCCGACTCTAGAGGGCGATGCCCATCTCCGTTTCAAAGCCAAAGAGCCAGCGCCGTCTGAAGACGTCTCTGTGGTCATGTGGCCGGCATGACTCAATGCCAAAGGGGCACAGAACGCTCTTACCTTCCCACCATTTTTTTCTACTTGCATTTTTTACGTGCTTTCGAACTGCTAGATTGGTAGAAGCTGGGACAAGTCACGGGAGCTCACCCCGTTACGCGGCGCTAGGGATTCGAACCGCTGAACTGCCGATCTTTCGATCAACAAGCTCAGCATCTTAGCCACTGATCCACCACATCCTTCCCTAGAGTAGTTTGGTCTAGCAGTTAAGGCACTAAGCTAGAAAGCTGGAGACTGCGAGTTCTAGTCCCATCTCAGCCATGAAAGCCAACTGGATGACCTTGGGCCAACTGCCGGGAGATGGCGAGTTCTAGTCCCAATGTTGCTGTGGTGGGAAAAATTGGAGGAGGTAGGTATGTGTTCACCGCCACGAGTTATTCGTAAAAATAAGAAAGGCAGGATGCAAATAAATAAAATAAACAAATTACCCAGCAGATGACTCACCTTGATTTTGATGAACAACAAGATGGGCTTGGTGAAGATCTGCGTCCCACCTTGTGATGCAAAGGGTCAGAGTGGCTAGAGTCCAGAGATGACCTGCTAGAAGGAGATACATTTCGAAGACATGGCTGAAGTGGAGAACTGGAAAATGGTGGCGAGACAATGTTGGCCTTCTTCTTTCCGAGAGGCTCAAGAGACGGCCAAGTCTCTCCACTGAAAAGAGAAGGTTTTCCAGAAAGGACAGTAAAATGTAAAATTTGTTACTACTGGTTCTGTGGGCGTGGCTTGGTGGGGGAAGATAATGTGACTGGGTGGGCGTGGCCAATTATTATTATTATTATTATTATTATTATTATTATTATTATTATTATTATTATTATTATATTTATTAATCGTATTTCTATGCCGTCCACTCTCCGAGGACTCTGGGCGGATTATAACAATCAACAGTATACTAAATAGCATATGGCCCCCAACAACCTGGGTCCTCATTTTACCCACCTCGGAAGGATGGAAGGCTGAGTCAACCTTGAGCTGGTGAGATTTGATCCGCTGATCTGCTGAACTAGCAGTCCGCTGAAGTAGCTGCAGTACAGCGCTCAAACCACTGCGCCACCTCGGCTTTTTACTTTTAAAAGGATTTTTTCTACAACCTCTTCAGCCGAAAAATGCTTTTATAAGGCTCTGACACTCCCCAGCTGAGTTGCCTGATAGGCAGAGGCTTTTTTTTCTTTCATTTTTTTTACAACCTCTTTGGCTGAAGATGATTGGTGGCTCAACGGGGCATAGGAGCCTGAGTGGCGCAGTAGACTAATGCTACTGTTAAAGGTAGTATTTAGTTTCCAGCTGCCTGCAATTACTGCGAGTTCAATTCTCACCAGGCCATCCTTTCTAAAGTAGGTAAAATGAGGACCCAGTTTGTGGGGGCAATAAGCTGACTTTGTATAAAATATGCAAAAGTATGAAGGCTATTGCTTTAATGCCTTGTAAGCCACCCTGAGTCTCCGGAGAAGGGCGGCATATAAATCCACCCAAAAAAGGGGGGGCAAGGATTTTTGCTACTGGTTCTCCGAACCACCCGCCTCCATCGCTACCAGATCAGGTGATCCAGTCCGAACCGGGAGCATTTCACCCAAGCTTGGGAGTGCTGTTGCAGGAGGCTATCACAGCCGAAAACGGAGCTCAGGAGCCCGTTTTTGCTGCCCGAGCGCTCGAGCCCACCACAGGCAGAAGTGACATCGAGCTGGCCATGCCCATCCCGGCCCCTGAGGTCAAACACAACCCTAATGGGGCCCTCAATGAAATTGAGTTGGACACGCCTGTTATAGACCCTCACCAAGAGTTGGACACGACTGAACGGCTAACATCCTGAAGAAAACGATTACTTACTTTTGATCTTTGCACAGATCCGGGGGAGACGGACTCGCTTCTTCCAAAACCGCTCTTTTGGATTGGGAGCTGTAGCTGTGCAGTGAATTCCCCGAATCAGGACTGCTGACACTGCTGGCCTTCCCGGAAGAGAAGGCCTGGCTGAAGCCATCGGGGACTTCACCCTTGGTTTCTTGGCTGCCTTTTGACCTGGATGTGCTGGTCTGCACGGAAGGAGGGGAAGAAGTTGCATTGCCCGAATCGTATTCATGCGCATCTCCGTTCTCTTTGATTTGGTTGCCCAACTGGCCCGCTGTTTTTTTAAAGAGGCCAATTGCAGACCTGGAATTTGAGATCTGTAACCAAAAAGAGACATGTTTTGCCAGGATTTAATTCTCAGACCCAGAAAAAGAAAAGACAACCCCCCCGCCCCCAAAATTGGGTGGTGTGTGTAAGATGTTGGGCTCTATTTACTTGCTTGACCAATTCACCCTTTTCATTTTTGTTATTCTGGTGTTTTTGTTCTTATTTACCATTAGGATTCTGTCTGTAATCTAAGGCAAAGAAAGAAGAAAGTTAGAAGGTAAGAAACAGAAAGGAAGAAAGGAAGGAAGAAAAAAAGAAAGAAAGAAGAAGGAAGAAAGGAAGAAGGAAGGAAGGAAGGAAGGAAGGAAGGAAGGAAGGAAGGAAGGAAGGAAGAAAGAAAGAAAGAAAGAAAGAAAGAAAGAAGAAAGGAAGGATGGAAGGAAGGAAGGAAAGAAGGAAGAGAAAGAAAGAGAAAGAAAGTTCAAACTCAAATCACATCTACCTAAAAGAAAAAAAATGCATCTGTCGCTGTCTTTTCTCTCTCTCTCCCTCAGATATAATCGGAAAGTTTTTAAATCATGCAAAGAATATTAATAGCATGCGGTCCTTGTTGATGGAAAAGTCTCTCTGTATAATTTTTTTTATAATGTAGAAATCAAAGGAGGTTGAGAAAATTTAAGAAAAACCTTAACACCAATCAAAAGGGACAAAAAGAAGCAATAGAAATAGATTGTCACGGGAAAAAAAAGACATCTTGGTGTAGAAATCAGACGAAGTGGTACAAAAATCCTACTGGCGCCATCCAGGCAAATTTGTGTGTTTCTGTTGTTCTATTCAACTGTTGTTCTATTCAAACTGAACAGTTGTCTGAATGCTTGAATGCTGGAATCAATCACGGTTAAACTCTAGCCCAGTTTGCCAGGTCCATATTCTGTCAGCCCTCCAAGGTGGACAGGTCAAGAACTAACTTTCTTTTTATGAGCCTGTAATCCCTTGCTCCAAGGTGAAGTCAGGGCAACTGAATAGAGCTGAGCATTTCCTGGCCGGTTGCCCTTTCTGATGCCTATGCGGAGTTCACAGCAGAAATTTTCTCATTGCTCATTCTGATAGAGAAACTTCTGTCGCCACCTAGGATTGAACTCTCAACCTTCTGAGTGGGAGGGTGAGTGTCTTTACCTCTAGGCCACCGGGCTGCTCAAACATCACAGACAATACCCTCCCTTATTCTCATGAAGAGAGTTGGATTCCTAGTCTCATCTACCTTGAAGGGCTGATGTGAAGAAAATCATGTCTCTCTAGGCTAAGTTAAGGTTTACTTAATGGTACTGATTTTTTTCTTCACAGACATGTTTACTCTTTGGCAAAATCTCGGCAAAGATCTCACAAAATCTTACGGGATATGGGACAACTGCAGGGTGGGGCAGCCAAGGCACTGGCAACTGGGCTTTTTTCATTGTTCCTTGAAGACCTTTTGCTTTCTCATCCAAGAAGCTTCTTCAGTTCTGAAGAAGAACTGAACTTGGGAACTGAAGAAGCTGCTTGGATGAGAAGTAAAATGCCTTCAAGGAAAAGCAAAGAAAATTCCAGTTCGGAAATTCCTTCTGAGAAAAAGCATATGACATCATTTATGTCTTAGAACCGTGATGGCAAAACTATGGCATGCAGAATCCTCTCTGTTGGCATGTGTGCTGTCACCAGTTGCTCTTCTGGTTTCTGAAAAACACCCCAAAAATGCCCCCCAAAACGGCCCAAAAATGGCCTGGAAATGGCCTGGAAAATGGCCAGAAAATGGCCTAAAACAGCTCAACAAATGGCCTCAAAAAGTCCCATAAAAGTCCTCCAAAATGGCCTGTAAACGGTCTGAAAAACGGAAAAAAACAAACCATTTTTCGTGCCAAAAACAGCCAAAAAACGACCTGAAAACTACTCAAAAATGGCCCGGAAAACAGCCTGAAAAAGGTCCCAAAACCAGGCCTACTGGAAGTACAGAAACAAGCCCCTTTCCAGCCTCCGGAAGGCCCAGAGGAGGCCATTTTCGCCCTCCCAGAGGCTTGAGGATAGCCTCTAGAGCTTGGGGAGGGCGAAAACACCCCCCCCATCGTGGTGCAGGAGGCCGAGTAGGCCACGCCCACCATGGTCACGCCCACCCAGCTGCCGGCCAGAGAACCGGCTGCTAAAATTTTTGAATCCCACCCTTGGATGATAACTTCTGGGACAGAATATGGCTTTTTAAAAAGGAAATAAAGAAAACCTAGCTGACAAATGACATTAATTTTTTTTTACATCATAACTAAAAACAGAGAGAGAGAGAGAGAGACAGGAGGAAGAGAAGGAGAGAGAGAAAGAGAGAGAGAGGGGGAGAGAGAGAGAGAGAGAGAGAGAGAGAGGAAAACAAAATAAGGAAAACCAAACCAATTAAAAATTAAAAGTTCCTTTTTAGAGAAAGAAGGCAGACATAGATGGCTGTGTATAATCCCCCTGGTAGAATATTTCTGCGTGACCTCTAATAATTAATATCCTGACAGCTTGCGGTTAGCATTCACTTACCAAGCAAGACTTCCTCCTTTAGTAGGTAAGGTGTAAGAAAAAGGGAAGATTGGGGAACGTAAGTCCATGGTTAGAGTTTTAAATTACAAGAGAAAAGAATGAAAATCAAATGTCAACCCCTCTCTCTCTCTTTCTTTCTCTCTTCCGTTCGACCAATCAAGTATTTGCTTTTTATTTTATTGTTTTAATGTTCTACGCTTTTTTTCTTTCCAATCCTCTCAAATGCCTCCAGTCTAATGTATCCCAAGTCCAAGACCTTTTTAATGCATAAATTAAAAACAAAAACAAAAAAATTCCCAGCAAATCAAAGATTTGAAAACAGAACAACAACACAAAAATGTAGGATTCATTCATTCATTCATTCATTCATTCATTCATGCATGCATGCATGCATACATACATACATACATACATACATACATACATACATAGAACAAATGCTATTCATTCAACAAACATAGATGCTGCATTTATTTCCATGTTAATGTGATAACCCAGTTTAGATTTTCCTCTTTCATGAAAACACTTTCCCCTTGTTTTTATTTTATTTTATTTTATTTATTATAATTTATCAAACAGACACAAAAACAGGAATACTATATAAATACAATGACAGGGACGTTAGTGCACTTATGCATGCCCCTTTTACCGACCTCTGAAGTATGAAGTGAGTTCCATGGAATTCGTCAATTTGTGACTAAAACTGTGAAAATTTGTAGCTGAGACACCTGAATCAGGTAGCGCATTCCTGACTTTGACAACTCTATTACAAAAATCATATTTTTTACAGTCAAGTTTAGAACGATTTACACTGAGTGTAAAGCGGTTGTTTGCGCACATATTATTGTGATTAAAACAGAAAAAAAATGGTTTCCAGGTAAAACATGACTACGTACAATTTTGTATGCAATATCTAAATCTGACCGCAAGTAACGCAGTTCTAAGTTATTGAAACCAAGAATTTCGAGCCCGGTAGCATAGAGAATTCTTTTATGTACAGAATGAGGGTAGAACAAGAAGCGATGGGTGGAAACTAATCAAGAAGAGAAGCAATTTAGAACTTAGAAGCAGAAATTTCCTGACAGTGAGAACAATCGATCAGTGGAACGACTTGCCTCCAGAAGTTGTGAATGCTCCAACACTGGAAGTTTTTAAGAAGAGGTTGGACAACCATTTGTCTGGAGTGGTGTAGGGTTTCCTGCCTGAGCAGGGGGTTGGACTAGAAGACCTCCAAGGTCCCTTCCAACTCTTCTATTCTATTCTATTCTATTCTATTCTATTCTATTCTATTCTATTCTATTCTATTCTATTCTATTCTATTCTATTCTACTCTACTCTACTCTACTCTACTCTACTCTATTCTATTCTATATTCTTATTCTATTCTTATTCTTTTCTTTTCAATTCTATTTTATATTCTATATTCTATATTCTATATTCTTATTCTATTCTATTCTATTCTATTCTATTCTATTCTATTCTATTCTATTCTATTCTATTCTATTCTATTCTATTCTATTCTACTCTACTCTACTCTACTCTACTCTACTCTACTCTACTCTACTCTACTCTACTCTCCACTCCACTCTACTCTACTCTACTCTACTCTACTCTACTCTACTCTATTCATTTTCTATATCCTATCCTATCCTATCCTATCCTATCCTATCCTATCCTATCCTATCCTATCCTATCCTATCCTATCCTATCCTATCCTATCCTATCCTAACCTATCCTATCCTATCCTATCCTATCCTATCCTATCCTATCCTATCTATTCTATCTATCCTATCCTATCCTATCCTATCCTAGAAGAGTGCAAAGCTTTTCTCATCAAATACTTCTGAACCCGCTCGATTGTACTGTTGTCAAATATATGGTTGCAGAGGTGGGATTCAACCGATTCGGACCGGTTCGGGCAAATTGTTTGTGGTGACCTGCCCACCCACCCGCGTGCAATCCCATCCTATATCGCTGTGTTTTTGATGTCGCACGTATGTGTGAATGGTGCGCGAAAGCGAATTGCCACACTCACATTCCCGGTGCTGGGCGAACCGATAGCTACAGTATGTGAAGGGATGTTTGTAATGGTAGGGTTTCCAAACTATTGAACAGTAGTATGTGATTTTACGATGCGGGTGTGAGATTGCGCCAGCTTCGAAGAGCCTTGAGGGATTAATTTCACTAAAAATAGCAGAAGGAAACCCAGGTAGGCACAAGACGAGCGAGCCGTCTATAATTTCAGCTCAGGTTTTAATTTGCCTCGAACACTTTGCTCAAGAAGCAGCCGATCGGAAGAGAGTTGCTCAAGCACCATTGCGATGAGGTTTTCAATTAAGCTGGAGAACATGGTTTCCTGGGCATCGAATGGGCCCTTGGAGAAATAACGATAAATTTGTGGACTGAGACAGATGGAACCAGCCATCTCGGTTTTTCGGCGGCATCTACTCTGCCTTTAATGCAGTGTTTCTCAACCTTGGCAGTTTAAGATATGTGGACTTCGATTCCCAGAATTGCCCAGCCAGCAATGCTGGGAATTGAAGTCCACGTATGTTAAAGTGTTCCGATATCTCAGGGGCTGCCCCAAAGAAGAGGGAGTCAAGCTCTTCTCAAAAGCACCTGAAGGCAGGAGAAGAAGCAACGGGTGGAAACTAACCAAGGGGAGAAGCAACCTGGAACTAAGGAGAAATTTCCTGAGAGTGAGAACAATAAACCTATAGAACAACTTGCCTCCAGAAGTTGTAAATGCTCCAACACTGGAAAGTTTTAAGGAGAGATTGGAGAACCATTTGTCTGAAGTGGTGTAGGGTTTCCTGCCTAGGAAGACCTCCAATGTCCTTTCCAACTATTCTGTTCTGTTCTGTTCTGTTCTGTTCTGTTCTGTTCTGTTCTGTTCTGTTCTGTTCTCCTCCTTGTATTCCATTCCATTCCACTCCACTCCACCCTATCCTACCCTACCTTACCTTACCCTACCTTACCCTACCCTACCCTAACTTACCCTATCCTACCCTACCCTACCCTACCTTACCCCACCCTACCTTACCCTACCCTACCCTACCCTACCCTACCCTACCTTACCCTACCCTACCCTACTCTACTGTCTCTCCTTCTCCCCCCTCCCCCCTCCTCCTTGTATTCCATTCCATTCCACTCCACTCCACCCTACCCTACCCTACCTTACCCTACCCTACCTTACCCTACCCTACCCTACCCTACCTTACCCTACCCTACTCTACTGTCTCTCCTTCTCCCCCCTCCCCCCTCCTCCTTGTATTCCATTCCATTCCATTCCATTCCATTCCATTCCATTCCATTCCATTCCATTCCATTCCATTGTCTGGCTTCTCCTACCACACACTTCAGCCCCACTCAACTAGTGCCCCCCAAGTCAATGGGGAAGCCAGATTCACTTAGCAACCGTATTCCTAACTGAACAACTGCAGTGATTCACTTAACAAAGGTGGCAAGAAAGGTCATAAAATGGGGCAAAACTCATCTAGCCACTGGAAATTTGGGGCTCAATTGCGGTTGTAAGTCGAGGACTATCTGTACAGCTTATGAAAGGAGCATTGTCGTCCACTTTTCACATCGAAATTGTGGATTGTTTAAACAATATAAAAGAGCATTTTACAGGGATCTTAAGTCTGAAGTGAGTTGCGTTCCATGGGAACATTCGTGTCGTGGTTGACAAAGTCAGACTGGCAGCTGGGACTGATTGAAGCCTTCTTCTTTTAAATACTCGCCTCGTTTATTTTTAATTAACTCAGAAGTTTTACCTTGGCACGCGAAGGTATCAGGAAGATACGGTGAAAGCTGGAATGATAATAAAGACTTCAGATCAAGCGTAGCTTTTAAGGGCTTAAGGGACATCGTCATGCCATTTCTTTGGCTGCGAGAGGGAAATGATTTGTCACTGTTTTCTTGGTGATTTTTTAAAAAAATAACTTTGTAGTTGAGCCAACAGCGCCAACATTGTCTACTTATCTCCCATCCAAAAACTGACCGGGCCTGACCCTACATAGCTTCCAAGCTCAGACAAGACAATTACCACCACCTGATGACTAACAAGTTTCTTTCCTCAGCTCCATAGATCTTTCAATTGGGTTAAGGTCTGGGCTATTCTAAGGCCATTCCAGCAATGGAATGTGATGATCTTGAAACTCCAAAAAAAAAAGTGATGTTATTAGCCATCAAACCTCAAAAATACACTTTTCCCAAAAGGTTTCCACAATTTTGGCCGCTATTATAGAAAAAGCTGTAACCAAAATGGCCAATTCACCTTGAGCCAGCACTGCCAACTTCTCTGGGCAAGGAAATAAACACCACCCAAACTCAATATACTTTCTTTCTTCTTGGGTGCTCACCCACTATCTCTTTGAATCTGTGAGTTTGGCTGATGCTGCTAACTTGGTCACTCAACAGTGAGACACTGGTGAAGCGGGCACAGTGGCGCCTGCATTTTCTGCATCGCACGAGAAAAGCACAACTTCCTTCCACTGTCCTCACCACTTTCTATAGAGGGAGAGCCTCCTGTCATATTGCATTACTGTCTGGTTTGGAAGCATTACTGCTTTGGACAGGAAGGCTGTACCAGAGAGTGGTGAGGACAGGAGAAAATATTATTGGGCGTTCACCTCCTTCTATCCAGGATATGGCATATAAGTGATACTTGAGCTGGATCCCCAGGATTGTCTGGGACGCTACACATCCTCTTCATGACCTGTTTTCCTTGTTACCTTCTGGGAGTGGTATCCGAAGCAGAATATCTAAATCAGTCAGTTTTGTTCCATATAGTATCGACCTTGTGAAGTTTTCTTTTCCTGCTATGTATTCAAAATGGTCAGTGATTAACATATATATGTAAATACCGTGTTTCCCCGAAAATAAGACCCTGTCTTACATTTTTTTTGAACCCTGAAATAAGTGCTTGGCCTTATTGCCGTGCGCTCAAAAGCTCGGTTGGGCTTATTATCAGGGGATGTCTTATTTTGGGGGAAAGAGGGTATAAGTATGGGTGCAGGAGGTGGTGAAATCCAATTTTTTCTACTACCGGTTCTGTGGGCGTGGCTCGGTGGGCGTGGTGTGGCTTGGTGGGCATGGCAGGGGAAGGATACTACAAAAATCTCCATTCCCACCCTACTCCAGGGGAAGGATACAGCAAAATCCCCATTCCCTCCCCATTCCTGGGGGAAGGGTATTGCAAAATCTCCATTCCCACCCCACTCTGGGGCCAGCCGGAGGTGGTACTTGCTGGCTCTTCAAACTACTCAAAATTTCTGCTACCGGTTCTCCGAACTGCTGCCTGTGTAGCGTAGGGGGCTAATGCCTCCTACTAAAGGCAGCAATTAACACCAGCTGCCTGTAATTGCTGTGAGTTCAATCCTAGCCAGGCTCAAGGTCGACTCAGCCTTCCATCCTTTCTAAGGTGGGTAAATTGAGGACCCAGTTTGTGGGGGCAATAAGCTGACTTTGTATAAATATACAAAAGTATGAAGGCTATTGCTTAATGCATTGTAAGCTGCCCGGAGTCTCCGGAGAAGGGCGGCATATAAATAAATAAATAAATAAAAAATTTCCGCTACCTGTTCTCCAGAACCTGTCAGAACCTGCTGGATTTCACCCCTAGGTGCAGGTATATGTTTTACGTATGTATATCACATGTTTATATGTGTGTTGTGTATGGGGATGGGTAGATATATATACTTTCTTTTGAGAACAGAATTTCATTTTTAATGTGTGCCAGTGTGCACACAGTAAAAAAAAAATGACAATAAGGGTTATCTTATCTATCTTATCTAAAAGTGATGTTGAACTTGAAGGCAGCCAAGGCTACGCCACCTCTTCCCCCTCTGTCTTCCTCCCCCTCCCCACACATCTTGGTGCAATTACATTCACGGAGATGCTTCTTTTTATAGGTTTAATCTTTTACGCCTCCAAAGATGGAGAGAATGGGTGCAGAAAAGAGCCGGTAGGGATTCAGACACCGAGCAGAAGAGGTACATAAAAACACATCTCATCAAAGATCAAAGCTAGAGGCCACCACTTTCATAAATGCCTCCTCTTTATTATTCATGGTCGAGAGCATAAGCCGTCTCTCCTTCTATGTCCCTCCCCAGGTGCCCAGATCCATCTTTCCTTCCGCACTTCCATCCGACAAGCAAGCAAGCAAGCAAGCAAGCAAACAAAAAAGTATATTTCCAACGAAGAACGTGATTTTAAACAGTAAACAGTATATCACAGAAGTGAGTACACCTCCTCACATTTTATAAATACCGTATTTTCCGGCGTATAAGACGACCCTCCTCAGAGCCATTTAAGGTTCGTCAGAGCCTTATGGGCTGGTGTGCCTGGTTACAGGAGAATGAGACCCGGCGTATAAGACGACCCCCGACTTTTGAGAAGATTTTTGTGTGTTAGAAAGTAGTCTTATACGCAGGAAAATACAGTATTTAAGTATATCTTTTCATGGGACAACACTGAAGAAATAACACTGGGCTACAAGTGTACAGCTCAGTGTACTGATCAGTGGTGAAATCCAATTTTTTTTTTACTACCAGTTCTGTGGGCGTGGCTTGGTGGGCATGGCAGGAGAAGGATACTGCAAAATCTCCATTCCCACCCCATTCCAGGGGTAGGATACTGCAAAATTCCCATTCCCTGCCCACTCCTGGGGGAAGGATATTGCAAAATCTCCATTCCCACCCCATTCTGGGGCCAGCCAGAGGTGGTATTTGCTGGTTCTCCGAACTACTCAAAATTTCCGCTACCGGTTCTCTGAACTGCTCAAAATTTCCGCTACCGGTTCTCCCGAACCTGTCAGAACCTGTTGAATTTCACTCCTCGTACAGCTTGGATAACGGTGTAAATGTGTGTTCCCCTTAAAATAACACAACACGCAGGCATTAGTGTCTAAACTGCTGTCAACAAAAGTCGAAGAGGACTCCAGTGGCAACCTGTGAAGCTCTGGTGAACTCTGTGCCCAAGAGGGTTAAAGCAGTGCTGAAAAATAATGATGGCACACAAAATATTGACACTTTGGGCCCCATTTGGACATTATCACTTAGGGGCGTACTCCAGGGGTGAAATCCAGCAGGTTCTGACAGGTTCTGGAGAACCGGTAGTGGAAATTTTGGAGCAGTTTGGAGAACTGGCAAATGCCACCTCTGGCTGGCCCTGGTGTGGGGAGGGAATGGGGATTTTGCAGTATCCTTGCCCTGCAGTGGGGTGGGAATGGAGATTTTGCAGTATCCTTCCCTGGAGTGGAGAAGGAATGGGGATTTTGCAGTATCCTTCCCCTGGAGTGGGGTGGGAATGATTTTGCAGTATCCTTCCCCTGGAATGAGGTGGGAATGGAGATTTTGCAGTATCCTTCCATTGTTGTGAGGTGGGAATGGAGATTTTGCAATGTCTTTCCCTGGAGTGGGGAAGGAATGGAGATTTTGCAGTCTCCTTCCCTTGCCATGCCACACCCACAGAACTGGTAGTAAAAAAAATTTGGATTTCACCACTGGTGTACTCACTTTAGCTGTCAGCAATTTAGACAGTAATGGCTGTGCGTTGCGTTATTTTGAGGGAACCGCACATTCACACTTGTTATACAAGCTGTACTTTACTCACTACTTTATGTTGTAGCCCAGTACCCATTTCTTCAGGGTTGTCCCATGAAAATATGTACTTAAATATTTACCAAACGCGAGGGGGATGTGCTCCCTTCGGTGATAATACTGTACCACAACATACCATACAAATCTCTCGAGTCCAAGCTAAGGAGATTTAGTAGATAGGGGGTACTTACAAGTTCGGTGCTAGAGAGAAAGTAATTGCTCTGCAAGGGGCAGCCGAGGAAAGGGCTCCCAGCCAACTCTCCTACATCGTTGGAGTGAGAAGTCTTCTTGGATGAGTGCCTTGGACGCCCGTGTCTACCTTTACGGCTTTCATCTTGGAATCTGCTCTTCAGCCTGTGTCTGTCAAAATAAAGTTCCCTCCATTTTACAGTCCACAGACATTCTTAAATTGCACTTCCAGAGCCTGTAAAGCTAGCAGTGGCAATAGCAAGAATAATAGGGGACTGGAGGCTAAATGATGTGACGAATAGTTGCAGGAATCGGGTATGTCTAGTTTAATGAAGAGAAGGACTAAGGGGGACATAACAGCCGTGTTTCAATCTCTCAGGGGCTGACACAAAGAAGAGGGAGTCAAACTATTCTTCAAAGCACCTGAGGGCAGGACAAGAAGCAACGGGTGGAAACTAATCAAGGAGAGAAGCAATTTAGAACTAAGGAGAAATTTCCCAACAGGTAGAACAATTAATAAGTGGAACAACTTGCCACCAGAAGTTGTGAAGGCTCCAACACTGGAAATTTTTAAAGAAGATATTGGATAACCATTTGTCCGAAGTGGTATAGGTTTTCCTGCCTGGGCAAGGGGTTGGACTAGGACGATCTGGAACGATCTACCCCCAGAGATACGAACGATCCCAGACCTTCGGACTTTTCGTCGGGCCCTAAAAATTTACTTTTTTTTTTCAGTTAGCTGGGCTGGCCTGATTTTATGTTGATTTAAAAGTTTGATACTGATCTTAATTGAAATGTTTTAAATTGTGGGCCAAATTTATTCAATTACTTTTAAAATTATTGTAACTTTTGTGTACAAATGTTTTTACTCTGGCTGTTCACCGCCCTTTTTTTTTGCTCTAGAAAGGCTCTGGAGCTTGGGGAGGGTGAAAATGATTCCCCCCCCCCAGAGGCTCTCTGGAGGCAGGAAACAGATTGTATCCTTACTTCCGGTGGGCCCTCAAGGCTCGAAAATCAGCTGGTCGGCGTGCGCATGCGGCTAGGAGCTGAGCTCATTCCATTCCATTCCATTTCATTCCATATTTTCTTTATTCTATTCTATTCTATTCTATTCTATTCTATTCTATTCTATTCTATTCTATTCTATTCTATTCTATTCTATTCTATTCTATTCTATTCTATTCTATTCAGAATTCTGGGAAGTATTTTTTTACTCTTCAGTAAAACACCTATATATAGGCACTTCAAAGCAAGAAGATGACTCCCTTTTCTTCTCCTTTTATAATTCTTCTTTTGTGAAGCCTCTTACTCTTCCCTCCTCTCAGTTCATCTCCTTCCCGCGCGGATGTTGAACTAAATAAAGCTCTCTTAGTACTAGCTGACTTTGCAAAACAAGGAGAATGAAGTTAGAGAATCGCGGAAAACTTGAAGATTTGCTTACCGGCTCCCGTAGCTCTCCGCTGGAGAATTGGTGCTGTCCGAACTAGAATGATAATGATGGCGTTTGGATTTCTGTGGACGACTGCGAGAGCTTTTGAGAGAAGAAAGCAATGGAATAAAATGTAATATACCGGGGATGGCGAACCTTTTCTGCACCGGATGCCCGAACTAAAACGTGCATGCATGTGTGTGTATGTGCGCACGCTGGAGCACCGGAAGCCCAAAGATCAGCTGGCTGGCGCACGCATGCTGGTTCTTTGGACATTTTTCAGGCCTTTTTCAGGCCATTTTTTGGGCTGTTTTCAGGCCATTTTCCAGACCTTTTTCCAAGCCGTTTTCAGGCCAGGATTTGGGCAGTTTTCAGGCTGTTTTCAGGCCATTTTGGATGATTTTTTCAGGCTGTTTTTTGGCTGTTTTTGGCTCAAAGCAGCCTGTTTTTTTGCCATTTTTCATCCATTTTCCAGTCTGTTTTCAGGCCAGTTTTTGGCCAGTTTTCATGTTGTTTTCGGGCCGGTTTTTTGGGTCATTTTCAGGCCATTTTGGGGGGCTTTTTCAGGCTGGTTTTTGGCTGTTTTTGGCTCAAAGCAGCCTGTTTTTTTTGCCATTTTTCATCTATTTTCCAGTCTGTTTTCAGGCCAGTTTTTGAGCAGTTTTCATGTTGTTTTCGGGCCGGTTTTTTGGGTCGTTTTCAGGCCATTTTGGGGGGGCTTTTTCAGGCTGTTTTTTTACAACCTCTTCGGCCGAAGAGGTTGTAAAAAATGCTTGTAAAAGCCTCTGACGATCCTAGCTGAGTTGCCTGATCGTCAGAGGTTTTCTTTACTTTTAAAAACATTTTTTTTCTCCAACCCCTTCAGCTGAAGAGGTTGTTTAAAAAATGCTTTTAAAAGCCTCTGATGATAGGCAACTCAGCTGGGATCGTCAGAGGCTTTTAAAAGAAAGAGGTTGTAGAAAAAAATGCTTTTAAAAGCCTCTGACGATCCCAGCTGAGTTGCCTATCATCAGAGGCTTTTTTTTAACCTTCAAAAGCATTTTTTCTGCCGAAGAGGTTTAGAAAAAATGCTTAAAAAAAGCCTCTGATGATCGCGTGGCTCAGCTGGGCATGAGGGAGGAACAGGGATTTTTGTTACCGGTTCTCCGAATCACCCGCCACCATCGCTACCGGATCGGGCAATCCGGTCCGAACCGGGAACATTTCACCCCTGCCCACCCCTTGGGAAACTTACAGAGAAAAAGCTTAATTTTTTTTTAATGGATAAAAATGGGCTTATAACACCCCACTGGCAGCTAGCGATGGGTAGCAGTTGGACTTCCCCCGCTGCCAATTTCCCACCACATCTCCACAGGGTTCTTGGTGAGGAACCAACATGGTGAACTTAAGGGGGAGTCGTGGGGGAAGAGAAGAAACAACCACCACCCAAATCTCTTCACGTTTCCAGCCAAGATGGAGATGTTTTTGAGGTAATTCTTGCCTTCCTTCAGCAGCTAGGCTGGAAGAGAGTCATCATCGCTCAGCATGCTTTCGCACAGCTTGTGTTGAACAAGCCTCCCACTCATCCATCGTGGGCGCCTGGAAAGACCGGTGCCGGTTTAGCCTACCAGACTGATGCGTGCCCAGCCAGTACTTACTGCTTCTTGTGTTTTCTTCCCTCCTTCCTTTTTCTCTTGGGGCTGGAAGAACTAAATAAGAAACAGATTGATTACTTGGCTGCCTCGTCCGTCTCTCAGAGGCCCCTAGAGCGAGTGAATCTGTCCAAACGTCATTCAGTTTCTTCCTGAGGTTTTTAAGACGAGATTGGATAAACCATTTGTCTGAAGTGATGTAGGGTTTCCTGCCCAAGCAGGGGGATGGATTAGAAGACCTCCAAGGTCCTTTCTACCTTCTATTCTATTCTATTCTATTCTATTCTGTTCTGTTCTGTTCTGTTCTGTTCTGTTCTGTTCTGTTCTATTCTATTCTATTCTATTCTATTCTATTCTATTCTATTCTATTCTATTCTATTCTATATTTTATTTTGTTTTATTTTATTCTATTCTCCAATTTCTATTCTATTCTATTCTATTCTATTCTATTCTATTCTATTCTATTCTATTCTATTCTATTCTATTCTATTCTATTCTATTCTATTCCATTCCATTCCATTCCATTCCACTCCACTCCACTCCACTCCACTCCACTCCACTCCACTCTCCACTCTCCACTCTCCACTCTCCACTCTCCACTCCATTCCATTCCATTCTATTCATTTTCTATATTCTATATTCTATATTCTATATTCTATATTCTATATTCTATATTCTATATTCTATATTCTATTCTATATTTTATTTTATTCTATTCTATATTCTATTCTATTCTATTCTATTCTATTCTATTCTATTCTATTCTATTCTATTCTATTCTATTCTATTCTATTCTATTCTATTCTATATTTTATTTTGTTCTATTCTATTCTATTCTATTCTATTCTATTCTATTCTATTCCATTCCACTCCACTCCACTCCACTCCACTCCACTCCACTCCACTCCACTCCACTCCACTCCACTCCACTCCACTCCACTCCACTCCACTCCACTCCAGTCTATAGGCTTCCATCCTTTCTAAGGTAGGTCAAATGAGGACCCAGTTTGTGGGGGCAATAAGCTGACTTTGTATAAATATACAAAAATATGAAGACTATTGCTTAACGCATTGTAAGCCGCCCTGAGTCTCCGGAGAAGGGTGGCATATAAATCAATTTTTTAAAAAATGGTTCTGTCATACGGAAAGTTTTAATAGAGAGGCTTATCTGTAGGGGTCTCTGTATCACATTCATCCTGGCAAAGATTTGCTCTCACTGAACACTGGAAAAAGTAGTTTAATCTACGATTCTAGGTTTATACTGAGGAGGCAGAGATGAAGGCCAGCTCTATCCTTACCTGTGTCTTTTCTTCTTTGAAGAAATCCTGCAAAAGACACACACACACACATAAATACATTTAAACTTGCAAACTGGAAAATCGAGCACAGGAAGACTGCAAGAGTCAGCGAATATTTTTGATCAAAACAGGTTTTAAACAAGAGTAAAGAAGATGCTATTTCAGGATCTCAGAACTGCACGTCCATGGAACATCTGCATGAAATAACTCTGGTAAAAATAAGACTTAAAAAAAAAGAAAGAAAGCAGAAGCAGACATGTCCCAGGGTGACACGGGTAGTCCTCGACTTATGACCACAGCCAAGAGTGGGATTTGGGGATTCTCCGAACTGCACAGAATCTTAGCTCGAGGTTCTCCTGAACCCCTGTGAACCCCAGCAGCCCCACCCCTGGGGATAAATCATAATTATAATCATAAAATGCATTCATCATAAGGCAGCCATCTTCTGCCTCTGGAACACCTCATTTGCCCTTCGTTGCTGGGTTTCAAAATATCAGAACACCCACCCCCACCCCAAATTACATTAAAGGAAAGTCCAAATGGATCTAGTCCAGGAAAAATTAACATCCAGTGTACCTGTTTCTTTTCCTTTTCTTCGAGCTCTTCTTTTTCTTCTTCTTCTTTGGAGGAGAAACACTGTAGGACGGAGATCTAGGAAGAAGTTAAGAGAAGTTCTTTTTACTCGGATAAAGCATGCCAGCGGGATTTGCAATTTGAAGTGGATGAAAAGAACCAGGTGCTTGGTACTCTTCTTCTTTTTTCCTATTGGAGTTCATTGTATGTTAAAATAGACATGCAAAGGAAGGAAGGAAGGAAGGAAGGAAGCAAGGGAGAAAGGAAAGAAGGAAGGAAGAATGGAAAGAAGGAAGAAGATGGAAAAGAGAAAGAGAAAGGGGAAGGGGAAGGGAAAGAGAAGGAAGGAAGGAAGGAAGGAAGGAAGGAAGGAAGGAAGGAAGGAAGGAAGGAAGGAAGGAAGGAAATGGAAACAGGAAGAAAGAAAAGAAGAAAGAAGATGGGAAAAGGAAGGGGAAAGAAAAGGAAGGAAGGAAGGAAGGAAGGAAGGAAAGAAGGAAGAAGATGGGAAAGAGAAAGGTGAAGGTGAAGGGAAAGAGAAGGAAGGAAGGAAGGAAATGGAAACAGGAAGAAAGGAAAAAAGAAAGAAGATGGGAAAGGGAAAGGAAGGAAGGAAGGAAGGAAGGGAGGAAGAAAGGAAAAAAGGAAGCAAGCAAGGAATTAATTTTCTTTTTTACACCTTTTTTTCTTTTTTAATGTCTTGTTTATTGCATTTTTTTCTTCTTTTGTCCCCTTTTTAAAAAATACGGCATTTTAAAATCTTCTTTGAATAAACTAAAATTGGAGAGAAAGTTGGATCCAAAGATCCAACACCTGTGGTTTTAAAGAAGAGACTAGGTAGTTCCTCCTCTGAAATGGTATAGGGTCAATCTCCTCGAGCAACGGGTTGGACTACAAGACCTCCAAGATCCCTTCCAGTTCCAGTTCCGATTGTTTGATTGAAATGTCTTCAAGGAAAAACCAAGAAAGTCCAGTTGTTCAGATGCTCCTTCCACTTACCTCCTCCTTTTCTTTCTTGCTGATTTTTTTTTCTTTTTCTTTCCCTTGGAGGGAGGCGGAGGAGATTCAGCATCCCAAGATGGACTGTGGGGAAAAAGGAAAAGAAAAATAATTGTAATATTGTTTCTAAGGTAAAAGTAAAGGTTCTCCTCACACATATGTGCTGGTCGTTCCCGACTCTAGGGGGCGGTGCTCATCTCCGTTTCAAAGCCGAAGAGCCAGCGCTGTCCGAAGACGTCTCCGTGGTCATGTGGCCAGCATGACTCAATGCCAAAGGCGCACGGAATGCTGTTCCCTTCCCACCAAAGGTGGTCCCTATTTTTCTACTTGCATTTTTTACCTGCTTTCGAACTGCTAGGTTGGCAGAAGCTGGGACAAGGAACGGGAGCTCACCCATTTACGCGACACTAGGGATTCGAACCGCTGAACTGCCAACCTTTTACCCTCTGCATGCACAGAGGGTAAAAAACTGGTTACTTCCTGGTTAAAACCAGGAAGTAACGATGACCGGGCAGCTGGGCAGAGCCTCACACTGCCGTCGCTACCAGTTCTCCGAACAACCCGCCACCATCGCTACCAGTTCGGGCGAACCACTCCGAACCGGTAGCATTTCACCCCTGCCCTTTACCATTGCTTGGACAATTCTCCCCATCTGGTTGTTTCTGCCTGGTGGCCTTTTGATGGGAGATCCATAACACGGGCAAACGTTTAATTGCCACGTTCTGGGTAATTTAGTCCTGCCTGAAATTAAGTGTCTTTTGGAAGGATTAATTGCAGATATAATGAAGAAGTTCCTGTAATGCTAGCTCACTTAGTACTAAGTTATCAAAGACACATTTATTGAGGTTAACAACTCCATAATAGATTTCTACGTTTGGCTTACTTTCTCCGTAAGTATGTTTTTGAAAATGAATTAGTCAGATTTTGATTTGGAGATGCTAGGTAGGGTGGCCATTTAAGAATTTTTTTTTAAAAACCCAAATAAATCTCAAAAATATATATTTAAGAACCGCTGATATTAAAAGCGACATATTCAGGAGAAATGAATGTTAATGCTCAGTGCTTTGCTTGACAATGGGTATATTGGCTTGAGGGAAAAATAAGAAAGGACAATCCTGAGCAGGCTGGTGGGACTGGAGTTAAGGGGGATGATTAAATATTCAGATTAACAGAGTTGGAAGGGACCTTGGAGGTCATCTAGTCCAACCCCCCCCCAAACAGGAGACCCTACATCCTTTCTGACAGATGGCAGTCCAGTCTCTTCTTGAAAGCCTCCAGGGATGAAGCTCCCACAACTTCCGAAAGCAACTTCTGTTCCATGGGTTGATGGTTCTCACTGTCAGAAAATGTCTCCTTATTTCCAGGTTGAATCTCTCCTTGTTCAGTTTCTATCCATTCTTCTTTGTCTGGCCTTCTGGTGTTTTGGAGAATAGCTTGACCCGCTTCCTCCTCTCTGTGGCAGCCCTTCAAATATTGGAAGACTTGCTATCCTGTCTCCCCTGGTCCTTCTCTTCACTAGACTAGCCAGACTCAGTTCCTGCAACTGTTCATCGTAAGTTTTAGCCTCCAGTCCCCTAATCATCCTGGTTGCTCTTCTCTGCACTCTTTCTAGAGTCTCAACATCTTTTTTAATAGTGGTGGTGACCAAAACTGGATTCTAGGTGTGGTCTTACTAAGGCTTTATAGAGTGGTATTACTACCTCCCTTGATCTTGATTGTATCCCTCTGTTAATGCAGTTTAGAATTGTGTTGGTTTTTTTGGCTGCCACCGCACACTGCTGGCTCATATGAGCAGGTAAATGCACCTGTGGCAAGCTTCCCGGGAGACATTTTGTGAGCGCGCCCCAAAATACCTCATGCGCTTATCAACTCAGCTGGCATGGTGTAAAGATAGATGGAGTTGGAAAGCTGCAGATGCTATCGGATGCATCAAGATAAAAACCTCATCTTTTCATTTTTTTTTCCCCCCAGAGGACAATTTTTGGCTTTTGATGTCCTCGGGAGACAATCAGACTTTGATTCTTTCCGACGGCTCTTGAAGACCTTTTGAAAAAAGAGGAGGGGGGGCGGGAAATAAGCCTCTCATCGGCCTTAAAAGACAGAGATTTGAAGCAGATGGCTTCCACTTTCTAGTTTTCACTTTTCCCCCCCCTGGCAGCAGATAACGATAAATGGAAATAATATCTCCTTAATTCTGAGATCGGGTTTAGCAAATCGGGACCCTTGATTTCTCCCCTTTGATTTCTCCAGTACTTGAAAGCGAAGAAGGCGAAAAGATTGACAGAGGGAAAGCAGAAGGAAAGAAGATGGAGGGAGGATAAAAAGAAAGGGGCGATAAGGTAGCCGACTGCTTATTTTTTTTAATATCATCATTTCCATTTAAGAAAGGCATGGTCTCCAGAAGATTAAAAAAAAAGTTATAAACATAGAGGTAAAGTTTCCCCTTGCACATATGTGCTAGTCGTTCCCGACTCTAGGGGGCGATGCTCATCTCCGTTTCAAAGCTGAAGAGCCAGCGCTGTCCGAAGATGTCTCTGTCGTCCTGTGGCCGGCATGACTCAACGCCAAAGGCGCACAGAACGCTGTTACCTTCCCACTAAAGGTGGTCCCTATTTTTCTACTTGCATTTTTTTACCTGCTTTCGAACTGCTAGGTTGGCAGAAGCTGGGACAAGTCACGGGAGCTCACCTCGATACGCCGCACTAGGGATTCGAACCGCTGAACTGCCGACCTTTCGATCGACAAGCTCAGCATCTTAGCCACTGAACTGCCACATCCCATTAAGAGTCGAGATGGCTCAGTGGTTAGAGTGCTGTACTGCAGCTACTTCAAGCTGACTGCTAGTTCAGCAGATCAGCGGATCAAATCTCACCGGCTCAAGGTTGACTCAGCCTTCCATCCTTCCGAGGTGGGTAAAATGAGGACCCAGATTGTTGGGGGCAATATGCTATTTAGTATACTGTTGATTGTTGTAAGCCGCCCAGAGTCCTCGGAGAATGGGCAGCATAGAAATATGATTAATAAAATAAATAAATTATTTTTTTAAAAAAAACATTGAGCGAACCCAAAAATTGATCTTTTCCGACTGTCTTCCTGTGGTTGCTAGGTATTAAGAAAAACACATTGTTTTCCACAGCTGGCAGATCTTCCCATCACGGGTCAAGAAAGCCGAGATGTCCGTCGTGACCTTACGATCAAAATCCCACCAGAGTCACGGCAGCCATCTTGACTTTTTGACCCATCCTTCGACATTTGCCTGCTCTGTATTCTGCACACTCTCTTACATTTCATCAAACCGTCTAGGATAAAACCCAGAATCTGAAAAGAACAATTTCCCCTTGCTTTCTGGAAAGGTGAAAATCAAAACTGGCCAATCAATCAAAGCTAGCGTTATAAGAGTGCTTAACAACCGACACAACTTCACCCATGGGATCAAAATTCGGGCCTTTGGCAACTGGTGTGGTTTTATGACAGGGTTGCAGCATCCTGGGGTCATCTGTTCGCCATTTGAGAGCTTCCGGCAAACAATGTCCATGGGGAAAGCCAGATTTGCTTAAGGACCATGTGTGACTCAGTTAACAAGTGCAGCGGTTCACTTAACATCCATGGCAAAAGGGTCATAAAACTGGGCACGGCTCAGTTAATCCCTTGGTTTAACTGCAGACGTTGGGGTCTCAATTGTGAGGACTACTAACAGTATACAAACTGGATGTAGGAACTGTAGTTGCAGGAATTGGGAATAGCCTGTCTAGAGCAGGGATCTGCAATCTTAAACACTCAAAGGGCCATTTGGACCCGTTTCCCACAGAAAAGAAAACACCGGGAGCCACAAAACCTGGGTGGGCGTTGCCAACTCGACATCACTCACTTCCACCAGTCATATGACCTCCCCTAGACATGCCTACCCAGCCGGTCATTAGGGCAGAGAACCAGTTGTTAAAAAACACCGGGAACCACAAAACCCTTCTCTCACTAAAACAAATTAAATCAACGGCCTCCCAATTTAAAACCCCAAGTTTATAAAATTTAAAAATTCAAAAATTCCCATTAAAACCCTTTAGGCTAGGCCGGCTTGCTGGAATAAATAAGTCTTTAGGTTTAGATTCTTTAGATCGATAGATAGGAGCGTCCATCCATTGCAGTTCTCAGCTTAAATGCCTTTTCTGCAGGGAACTAAAGAGACTTGGGTTAAGCCCGAACATCGGTTCTCACCTGCGTGATTTGTGTGTGCTGTCTTCTACTCTGTGCTTCTGCTTCTCACAACCGTTGAGGTTGTGGCTCTCTCGAGCCGGCTGTGTCTCTTCAGAAGGGGTGACTTCCGTTGGAAGAGGCAGGCAGCCTGGGACATCCGTGCTAAAATGGGAAGACAGAAAATAACTTTTTCACACACCACACACAAATTTCTTGCTTTTCTCTGTCGTCCTTCCTTCCCAAGGTAGATCAGCCAGGAAAACAAAAGCCAGATACAAAACTCAAATTCTAAATCTATATTAAGGGAATGTTGCAAACCTGAAGGTACCATTTCCCCACCATGTCAACCAATCAGAATAAAATCGGAAGGGACCTTGGAGACCCTAGACCGTGTCTTCTTAAAAACCTCCAGTGACGATTTGAACCGCTGAACTGCCGACCTTTCGATCGACAAGCGCAGCATCCTAGCCGCTGAGCCACTGCATCCTTTTCTCTAGACTAGCCCAACCGAAATCCTGCAACCGCTCTTCATATGTTTTAGCTTCCAGGCCTTTAATCATCTTAATTGCATCTCCTTTACAGCCCCAAAGGGAGAATCCTTCCTAAAACTCTTGCTTGGCCCATTATGCAGCTGTGGGCTGAGCGATCTCTTATTTAAACCGGTCCCTAGACAGCCAATAAGCAAGGTCATTCTCACATACCCGTTGCACTGTCTTTTCAGCCTTTGCCAAGTGGGAGAAATGTAAATAGCGCCCTTTTCCCCCCTTCCCGATTGTGCTCTGTTGTTTTGGCATCTGTGGCCCACGCACACACAGCCACCGAGACACACACTGCTCCTTGACCTTTTGGCGCTAATGATGCAATCATCATAAATTAAAGAATAAATGAATCGCAATGAATTAAAGGATAACAACCTGCCCTTTGCACACACACACACACACACACACACACACACAGAGTCAGCTGCCTGCAACGGCGTCTTGCTTTGCCGAAGGGTAGAACCGGGGACTGCCGCAGGGGTTGAAAATGTGCAACCGTGGGGTCAAACATGCATTTTTCCCCATAGCTATGGGTCAGGTGTCAAAACCTTTCCGAATATTATCTCTGAATTATTAAAGCGAAATTTCTAGAGGTTTTTTTTTTTCCTATTGTGCGGAATTAATTTTTGTCTTGGATTGCGTTTAAAAGGTAGAACGAAATCATGTCAAATTTAATATTTCACTTGGTCCCAAGTCTCTCTGTCTCTCTGTCTCTCCCTCTCTTTCTCTCTCTCTCCCTCTCTTACTCTCTCCCTTTCTCTCTCTCTCCCTCTTTCTCTCTCTCTCTTTCTTTCTCTCTCTCCCTCTCCCTCTCTTTCTCTCTCTCCCTCTCTTACTCTCTCCCTTTCTCTCTCTCTCCCTTTCTCTCTCTCTCTTTCTTTCTCTCTCTCCCTCTCCCTCTCTTTCTCTCTCTCTCTCTCTCCCTCTCTTTCTCTCTCTTCCTCTCCCTCCCTCTCTCTCTCTCTTTCTCTCTCTCTTTCTCTCTCTCCCTCTCCCTCCCTCCCTCTCTCTCTGTCTGTGTATAACCTTCACAGTCTGGATTTATCGCCTTAAAGCAGGAACAGACAACGTCAGGGTTAGGGATTTTCATGCATCTACCCGGGGTTCCAGAATTCAAGATGGCGGTCACGATTCTGCCCCCTTGTTATGTGAAATCAATGCAGTATACATCTAAAGGTAAAGGTTCCCCTCGCGCATATGTGCTAGTCGTTCCCGACTCTAGGGGGCAGTGCTCATCTCCGTTTCAAAGCCGAAGAGCCAGCGCTGCCCGAAGACGTCTCCGTGGTCATGTGGCCAACATGACTCAATGCCAAAGGCGCACGGAATGCTGTTCCCTTCCCACCAAAGGTGGTCCCTATTTTTCTACTAGCATTTTTCACCTGCTTTCGAACTGCTAGGTTGGCAGAAGCCGGGACAAGGAACGGGAGCTCACCCCGTTACGCGGCACCAGGGATTCGAACCGCTGAACTGCCAACCTTTTGATCGACAAGCTCAGCGTCTTAGCCAGTGAGTCACTGCATCCCTTCTCAGTATATATCTACTATAGAAAGAGCTAAACGGCCAGCCATAAATGGAGGACTACTTATACAGAGCCCATGAATGATGTTCTATCTGGACATCCCAAAAGAAGGACTCAAAGGCTAATAGAAAAAGTTGGCTTTTGACTTTGGCCGTATCAAAATGGAGTTGTCCAGCTGCCTTCCACAGTTACATTTTTTTAGTGGATGTAATTTAAGGAGCAATTTGCTGGTGGTTCATGGAGGGAAGCCCCCAGACCATTTAGAAAATGGACGCTTTCTCAAAATGACGGAATGGCATTGAGCGAATAAAATCAGTTAGTTGAGCCTATTCCCATCCAGGTCTCCATCCAAAAGCTTCAATCGGCCTCATATCCTGGCATGGAAGAAATGGGCCCCAGTCTTTATGAAAAGAGGCAGTTTTCTGATCATCCTTTCCTTTAAGATTAGAATAAGGATGGCTGGTTTGCTGTGGAGGGCTTTTTCGTGACAGAAACGAGAGTCTGCAAGAGAAAGAAAGGGAGGGAGGGAGGAAAGAAAGAACGAAGGAGGTGAGGGAAAGAGGGAGGGAGGGAGGATATGAAGAAGGGTGGAGGAGGGGCAGAGGGAGGAAGGAAGGAAGGAAGGAGTTAATGAGGGAGGAAGGATATGAAGAAGGGTAGAGGAGGAGAGTGAGTGATAAACCGTGAGTGAATGAGGGAGGAAGGAGATGAGGGAGGGAGGAAATAAGGAAGGATATAAGAAGGGTGGAAGAGGAGAGTGAGTGATAAACTATGAGTGAATGAGGGAGGAAGAGGAAGGAGATGAGGGAGGGAGGAAATAAGGAAGGAGATGAAGAAGGGTGGAAGAGGAGAGTGAGTGATAAACCGTGAGTGAATGAGGGAGGAAGAGGAAGGAGATGAGAGAGGGAGGAATTAAGAAGGAGATGAAGAAGGATGGAGAAGGGGAGGGAAAGGAAGGAGGAAAAAAGAGATGAAGGCGGGTGGAGGAGGAGAATGAATGAGGAGTGAATGGGTAAATGAATGAATGAATGAGTAAGGGAGGAAGAAGAGATAAAGGAGGGAGAGAGGGAGGAAGAAAGGAGATGAGGGAGGGAGGGAGGAAGGAAGGAAGGAGGATAACAGTGGGATAGGGAGGGATGGAAGGAAGGGAAGGAAGGAATGGAAGGAAAGAAAGGAAAGGAGGGAAGGAAAGGAAAGGAGTGAGTGAGTGAATAAATGAATGAGGAAAGGAGGAAGGAGATGAAGGAGGGCAGAAGGAGGGAGGGAGGAAGGAAGGAGGATAACAGTGGGATAGGAAGGGATGGAAGGAAGGGAAGGAAAGAAAGGAAAGGAGGGAAGGAAAGGAAAGGTGTGAGTGAGTGAATAAATGAATGAGGAAAGGAGGAAGGAGATGAAGGAGGGCAGAAGGAGGGAGGGAGGAAGGAAGGGGAGAAACAGAGGGATAGGGAGGGATGGAAGGAAGGGAAGAAAGGAAAGGAGTGAGTGAGTGAATAAATGAATGAGGAAAGGAGGAAGGAGATGAAGGAGGGCAGAAGGAGGGAGGGAGGGAAGGAGGAAGGAAGGAAGGAGAGAGAACATCCATCAAAGGACTAACCCAAAGGATTACAAGCATCAACAGTTCAATGAAAATGTATAGTGCTGAAATCAAGGTAGCTTGGAGTGGATTGGAGATAATTTATTTCCATTAAAATTGCTCCCAAGGCAAGGATAAAAATTCACAGATGGTAAGAGAGCTGGAGCGCTGCCTCATTTCAAGACCAGGTATGAATTAGCTCCAGTAGCACAAACTGCATTAAAAGAAGTCTTAAAAAACCCCCCAAAAAACCTACGACGTGAATGGTGGTTGGTTTTATTTTGGACATTTGCATGTTGTGCAAACACAATCCACTTGTGCAAGCACTTCAAGGTAGACCAGGCTAGGAAACCAAACTCATGAATGCTGATACTACTTTGATTATGGGATTAAGGTAACCTAATCTTGCAGGTCTGAACGCAATCGTATTTATTCCCCCCTCCTCTTTTTCATCTTCACCAGAACGAGGGAGGATCAAATCTGAGATGTTTTCCCAAATTGCATTTCTGCTTTGTGTTGTCAGATTTATCTGACAATTGTCTTGGTTGTGAGGCTTCCTCCTGTTTCTCAAGGTTGTCTTGATGATGTCCATCCACTGCGGCTTCTAAACCACGCTTTGAGGCTTAGCACGTGGGGCAAACCCAGAAAATTATGAGCTCTTGAATAAACCAGGATTCAACAAGCCATGGTTTTGAGCGATTTGACAACCTAGCCGATACGTTCCTTAAATTGCCCCTAAAACTCATAAGGTAATGAGCGAACGGTCGATTTTAGAAAGCTGAACGACAGAAAGAGACGTGACGTGAATATTTTTAGAGGAGTAAGCCGTAATGACAGCTCAGTCTACATTTTGAATTGCAAGATACGCTCACAGCCCCTTGACCTGCAGATAACCGGAGATTCCTGAGTTAATCCGATTTTCTGGATCTTCCTATCCCAGGGAACAGCTCGACTAGTTACACATTCAGCTTACGGGAGAAAGCTTACGAAATGGGGTGTGTGGATCAGGCATAATCTTTATTAAACATTGTTACCCTGGGATTCCATTTAAGAAGCAGGACTCCAAGAAGCTTCAGCTAGGCATGTCAATTACAAGTGTATGTCAATTACAAGATCCTGGAAATTGTGAGAACACCTAGCTCTCGTGTATTTATGATTTTTAAGGTTAAGTTGCTCTGAATAATATGGATCTCTCGCTCTCTGTCTTTGTCTCTGTGTCTCCCTGTCTCTATCTCCCTTTCTCTGTCTGTCTGTCTCTTTCTGTCTGTTTCTCTATCTCTGTTTCTCTGTCTCTCTGTGTCTCTATCTCTTTCTCTCTGTATCTCTTTCACTCTCTCTGTGTCACATTCTCTCTGTGTCTCTGTCTCTGTCTGTTTCTTTCTGTGTCTCTGTCTCTCTCTTTCTCTGTGTGTCTCTTTCTGTCTGTCTTTCTCTGTGTCTGTCTGTTTCTCTCTCTCTCTCTTTCTCTCTGTCTGTTTCTCTCTCTGTATCTGTTTCTCTCTCTTTCTCTGTGTGTCTCTTTCTGTCTGACGTTATCTATCTCTGTCTGTCTGTTTCTCTCTGTGTCTCTGTCTCTCTCTTTCTCTGTGTATCTCTCTGTCTTTCTGTCTCTGTCTGTTTCTCTCTCTCTGTCTTTCTCTCTGTCTGTTTCTTTCTCTGTGTGTCTCTGTCTCTCTTTCTCTCTCTGCCTGTCTTTCTTTGTCTGTCTGTTTCTCTCTGTGTCTCTCTGCCTCATTCTCCTGAAGCTGTCTGGCCTGAACTGCTCTTTATGCAATAAACTTCCTTACAAATCCCTGTCTGATCTGTTTGTTGTTTAAGTCTAACACACCCCTCATTACTTTCCCAGTCTCCCCACAATCTTTCACAGTCTGGAGAAAAAAAGCAAAGGAAATTTCACAAGATAAATAAATGTGAGTCAACACAGACTGTGGGGTGTTGGTCCCCTCCCCTCAAACAGAGAACCCACTTTTAACCTTATCTCACATACTCAGTTATCAAATGTTTCACTTAGCAATATAAATGTTGGGCTCAGTTGTGGTGGTAATTGGAGAACAATCTGTATTTAAGCCTCTTCTCTTCTCTTCTCTTCTCTTCTCTTCTCTTCTCTTCTCTTCTCTTCTCTTCTCTCCTCTCCTCTCCTCTCCTCTCCTCTCCTCTCCTCTCCTCTCCTCTCCTCTCCTCTCCTCTTCTCCTCTCCTCTCCTCTCCTCTTTTCTCTTCCCTTCCCTTCCCTTCCCTTCCCTCCCCTCCCCTTTTTCTTCTCTTCTCTTCTCTTCTCTTCTCTTCTCTTCTCTTCTCTTCTCTTCTCTTCTCTTCTCTTCTCTTCTCTTCTCTTCTCTTCTCTTCTCCTCTCCTCTCCTCTCCTCTCCTCTCCTCTCCTCTCCTCTCCTCTCCTCTCCTCTCCTCTTCTCTTCTCTCTTCCTTCCCTTCCCTTCCCTCCCCTCCCCTCCCCTTTCTCCCCTCCCCTCCCCTTCAGTTTGTTTCCTCTATAAGTGTCCTCTGCCCCTCTTGACTTTTGGCCAATATGGCAGATCAATAAACCTTTCAGATGTACAGAATAGTGCATTGCCATTCGTTTTCTTCAAATTATTTTTCCGATCCAAATTATCTAGTTCTATCAATTATTCCTGCTGTACATCGAATACCAAGAGTGGCCAGGAATTAATTGCCTCGATGACGTTCCCACTGTTTAGTTAGAAGAGAAGAGAAGAGAGAGAAGAGAAGAGAAGAGAGAGAAGAGAAGAGAAGAGAAGAGAAGAGAAGAGAAGAGATGGAAAGGACCTTGGAGGTCTTCTACTCCACCATAACTTTGAACGGTCTTTAAACAAACAGTTGTTAAGTTTGTCATATTCCCCATTAGTCGTTCCATGATTGAAAAGCTCAGCCAGATATTTCATCTGTGTCTGCACTTTTTCTTCACCTAATTATTATGATGGCTGGCCGCCAATCAGCCAGCTCTGTAAACTGGATTTTACCAATTTTACTTTACCGGGTCTTATTCTCATTATTGTTATCATCCTTATAAAAAAGGCCTGCAATCTCTGTTGCAAAGAGATGGAGCAGCTTAGAAATCTCAAAGCCGGATTTTTATCTGCCTTAAACCTCCCAACCCCTTTGCTCATCCCATCCAAAGCAGGAACTGAAAACAGCCAACGATGCCATTGGAAAAACAGGTTGTTTTCTCCTAAGCCGAGCTCTCCCCCCTTCCCCAAATCTATAATTTGCCGGTTTATTAAATCCTGTAATATTAGGCAGGCAGCGGAGTGTAGCTTCAGCCATCCCGGCCAAATGGTGCGATCAACGCCACTCTGTTCCCCTAATTTATTCTCCATAACGGACGTAGTTTCTCGTTTCCACGAAGCTCCTTTTAGCTCACGTCTCCTGTTTGAGGAATGGAGCCCAACTGGACCTCGATATGGATTATTAGCAGGTTGGGAAAAGGTTCTCCAACATTGGAGTCAATGAGACGTAACCTTCAAAAGCGGGTTCTTTTTTCCCTCATTGTTTTGATTGCTGTGCTGGTGGGTTGCAAATACTGGAAGAATGCTACCATATTTGGAATCCTGCATCCAGTTTTGGTCGCCAGGATGTAAAAAAAGATGTGGAGACACTAGAAAGAGTGCAGAGAAGAGCAACCAAGAGGATTAGGGGCCTGGAGGCTAAAACGTAAGAAGAACGGCTGCAGGAACTGGGTATGTCTAGTTTGATGAAAAGGAGGACTGGGGGAGACATGATAGCAGTGTCCCAATATATCTCAGGGGCTGTCCAAAGAAGAGGGAGTCAGCTAATCTCCAAAGCACCTGAAGGCAGGACAAGAAGCAACGGGTGGAAACACATCAAGGAGAGAAGCCACTTAGAACTAAGGAAGAATTTCCTGACAGTGAGAACAATTCACCAGTGGAACAACTTGCCTGCAGAAGTTGTAAATGGTACAACATTAGAAGTTTTTAAGAAGATGTTGGATAACCATTTGTCTGAAGTAGTGTAGAGTATCCTACCTAAGCAGGGGGTTGGACTAAAAGACCTCCAAGGTCCCTTCCAACTCTGCTATTATCTTCTTCTCTTCTCTTCTCTTCTCTTCTCTTCTCTTCTCTTCTCTTCTTCTCTTCTCTTCTCTTCTCTTCTCTTCTCTTCTCTTCTCTTCTCTTCTCTTCTCTTCTCTTTCTCTTCTCTTCTCTTCTCTTCTCTTCCCTTCCCTTCCCTTCCCTTCCCTTCCTTCCCTTCCCTTCCCTTCCCTTCCCTTCTCTAGTCTACTCCTCTACTCTACTCTACTCTACTCTACTCTACTCTACTCTACTCTACTCTACTCTACTCTACTCTACTCTACTCTACTCTACTCTACTCTACTCTACGTTGCCCCTAATTCTTCTTTCCTTTAGACTAGCCAGATCCAAATCCTCCAGCCATTCTTCTTATGTTTTAGTCTCCAGGCTTTGATCATCTTAGTTGCTCTTCTCTGAACTTTTTCCAAAGTCTCGACATCTTTTTTTCATTATTTTTTCTAGTACGGTGACCAGAATTGGTTGCAATATTCCAGGTGTAGCCTTACTAGGGTTTTGTAAAGCAGTGCAAATACTTCAGTTGGGAAGATGAAGAAATAAGACTCAATCAGGACCATGGTCAGCTCAGGATCACGAACTTGAGAAGTGCCTTCATCAGGCGGAACGGAAGCCTGGAGGAGAAGCAGATGCAGCCAAGGGTAGGAATCTAAAAGCCCCATTCTGAGCTGTCCAGGTGGTCCTTGACTTACACCCAACAATTGCGCTCGATGGACCGTTTTAGCTACAAGTTGAGAACTACTTGTAGCTAAAACTGTCCCCTCTCAATGTAGATAGCGATTGTAGATATATGCAAGGCTCGGTTTGAAATGCCTTCCCTGAACGACATTTTAAACATATGCTTAAAGTTATAATAAATCGTGAAACTAGCAAACTGTTTTGCATAACTGCCAATTAGGTATTTCCGACTGCAAGGGATCGTGGTAGGATAAGCCAGGGATTCTATGCGCTGTTTCCAAGACAGCATTTGGGTATGTTTAAAAGAAAATTAGAGGAAGAATGAAAAAAATAATAATGTCTTAACTGTTTTGGCACCAGTTCTACAAGATTCTAACTGTGACTGTCTGGCTTCCGTTCC
>CM075968.1:21972670-22013440 GCA_038048745.1 Coluber constrictor foxii
AGAGGCAGCAGCCCCTTGTCTGAAATGGTATGGGGGTCTCTTGCTTGAGTAGAGGGTGGGCTAGAAGTCCCCCAAGGTCCCTTCCACCTTTTTTATTCTGCTTTTCTGTTCCGTTTTTCTAAGGGAGGCTTTCAGAAAGCAGGAAGAGCAAGGACGAGAAAATCAAGAGCAAAAGTTTTCCTGGGGGTTAATTACACCTTTGTGCTCTTTTGATTGGATTTAACCTCAATCGGCCTCGGTGTTCCTGGGAAGCCACGTAGCCCTTTCAACATGGCACAAAGGAAACACACATCAAAGAAGGAGAGAGAGGGAGGAAGGAAGGAAGGAAGGAAGGAAGAAGGAAGGGGAGGGAAGCAGGGAGGCAGGGAGGAAGGAAGGAAAGCTAGGAAAGAAGGAAAGAAAGAAAGAAAGAGAAAGAAAGAAAGAAGGAAAGAAAGAAGGAAGGAAGGAAGAAAAGAAAGAAAGGAGCGGGAGTGAAGCAGGGAGGCAGGGAAGCAGCGAGGAAGGAAGAAAAGATAGCAAAGAAGGAAAGAAAGAAAGAGAAAGAAAGAAGGAAAGAAAGAAGGAAGGAAGGAAGAAAGGAAAGAAAGGAGGGGGAGTGAGGAGAAGCAGGGAGGCAGGGGAAGCAGCGAGGAAGGAAGGAAGGAAAGATAGCAAAGAAGGAAAGAAGGAAGAAAGAAAGAGAAAGAAAGAAGGAAGAAAGGAAGGAAGGAAGGAAGGAGGGGGAGGAAGCAGCGAGGAAGGAAGGAAAGATAGCAAAGAAGGAAGGAAAGAAGAGAAAGAAAGAAGAAAGAAAGAAAGGAAGGAAGGAAGAAGGAAGGGAAGGAAGGAAGGAGGAAGGAAGGAAGGAGTGGGAGGGAAGCAGGGAGGAAGGGGAAGACTGAGGAAGGAAGGAAAGGTAGCAAAGAAGGAAAGAAGGAGGAAAGAAAGAGAAAGAAAGAAAGGAAGGAAGGAAAGAAAGGAGGGGGAGGGAAGCAGGGAAGCAGCAAGGAAGGAAGGAAAGATAGCAAAGAAGGAAAGAAGGAAGGAAAGAAAGAGAAAGAAGGAAAGAAGGAAAGAAAGAAAGGAGGGAGGGGGAAGCAGGGAGGGCAGGGCTCCCTGAACAAAATATTACAATGGATCACGACAAGACAGGATAGTGACTGATCTGGTAAACCGTAATCCCAGGATGTTCAATTTAGCCGTCACCAGATTCAAACTTGCTTGGCAAATAAAATAAAATAATTTTAAAAATCCTTCCTGCCATCAGCGGCACTCTCTGAACGGACTGAGTAGGGATCATAGCGGACACAAGGCCCTAGAGTGGCCCTGTGGAGCCGGAGCTATTCTAGGAATGTCAACTCTATTACTGTTCTGGTTTGCGTGCCTCCCCCCTCCAGTGGTGGGTTGCTCCCGGTTCGCCCCAGTTCGGGAAAACCAGTAGCGGAGATGGGAAGCTCCACCCACTCGCCCACACGTCATCAAAAACCTTCTGCACATGTGCAGAAGTACTGGGATTTGAAACACACTACTGCCCCCCCTCCCTCAGGGAATAAAACCAGGGCAGGAATGGATAAAAATGGGGAGGATTTTCCCTTTCCCCTATCTCTCTCCGGAGAGATAAAATCAATAAAATCTTTCCAGATTTTTCTTTATTCGGTTTTTAAAAAATTATTATTATTATTATTATTATCATTATCATTATCATTATTATTATTATTATTATTATTATTATTATTATTATTATTATTATTGCAACAGGGAAATGAAAGACAGGGAAATGGGAAACTTTCCAGTGTCTTTGGCATTATCTAAAAATAACCAGTGCGTGACAGGCCCAGCTGTCCTGTGTCAGGGAACTGCTGGCACACAAAATTAAATTGAATACCTCAGCGAAGAGATTGCTGAGTCAGTCATCCACACAGGCCATCTACCGCTAGTTGGCGTCACCATGGATTGCTTTTTTTTATTATTATTATTTAATTTATAGACTCCCTTCTCCGGAGACTCAGGGCAGCTTACAATGCGTTAAGCAATAAATAAAGCATAGTTATTGGGGTTTTTTTTAATTTAAATTTAAATTTTTATTTGATTTATATGCCGCCCTTCTCCAGAGACTCAGGGCGGCTTACAATGCGTTAAGCAATCGCCTTCATACTTTTGTATATTTACACAAAGTCAGCTTATTGCCCCCACAAACTGGGTCCTCAATTGACCTACCTTAGAAAGGATGAAGGCTGAGTCAACTTTGAGCCTGGGGAGATTCGAACTTACAGTAATTGCAGACAGCTGAATGTTCTTTCTTTCTTTCTTTCTTTTCTTTCTTTCTTTCTTTCTTTTCTTTCTTTCTTTCTTTCTTTCTTTCTTTCTTTCTTTCTTTCTTTCTTTCTTTTCTTTCTTTCTTTCTGCCTGCCTTCCTTCCTTCCTTCCTTCCTTCCTTCCTTCCTTCCTTCCTTCCTTCCTTCCTTCCTTCCTTCCTTCCTTCCTTCCTTCCTTCCTTCTTCTTTTCTTAATTAGATTTATATGCTGCCCTTCTCTGGAGACTCAGAGCAGCTTACAATGCGTTAAGCAATAGCCTTCATACTTTTGCATATTTATACAAAGTCAGCTTATTGCCCCCACAAACTGGCTCCTCAATTGACCTACCTTAGAAAGGATGGAAGGCTGAGTCATCCTTGAGCCTGGTGAGATTTGAATTTACAGTAATTGCAGACAGCTGGAGTTAATCACAATGCACGATGCATTAGTCTGCTGAGCTATCCAGGCTTGCTATTTTGGGTGATGTTTAAGTTTATTAGATTTATATACCGCCCTTCTCCTGAAGGACTCAGGGCGGTGTACAGCCATACTAAAACACCAAGTCATACAAAAATTATAGTTTTCAGCTGTTTTAATTGCATTTTAATGGTTTTGTTTGGGATTCGAACCACCAAACTGCTGATCTTTCTGATCGACAGGCTCAGCGTCTTAGCCATTGTTTTTCTTAATACAGGCAGTCCTCGACTTATGACCTCAATTGGGATCAGAATTACCATCGCTAAGCAAGGTACATTGCTAAGCAACTCAAAAAGGTAGCTCAAGATAGGAAGACGTGGAAAAGACCTGGCTGGAGGAGATGACCAGGCTGAGACTGATGAAGAAGTCAAGCGTATCATCAGTCATGAGTCGCTGCGTGCCCACAAGAGATCTAAGCCCAGCCTCCTTAATTGAACGCCTTTCTTATTTCCCACTCATTTCCCTTGATTGTTAGTAGCTCAGATTCTTGTAGAGAGCTTAAGCTAAATCTTTACACTCGTTCAAACTGCCTGAATCTCCTGATTTCTTGAAATTGACTTACGGAATTGCCAAGTATCATACATGTTGGAATACATTGTTGGAATGTATTTCTCTACAACAACTACAGTAGTATTCAGCCAGTAGATGACAGTATTTACAAGTCTGGATTTATGGTATATACACCTGGCTAGGTGGGTCAGTGGCTAAGACACTGAGCTTGTTGATCAGAAAGATCGGCAGTTCGGCGGTTCGAATCCCTAGTATGGGTCTCCTGTGTGAATGGCGGGTTGGACTAGATGACCTCCAAGGTCCCTTCCAACTCCGTTACTGTTATCCATGATGGCGAACCTATAGCACGCGTACCTGAAGTGGCACGCAGAGCCATGTCACCTGGCACGCGCGGCATCGCCCGTTATTCTTCCGGGTTTCTGGCGTGCATGCATGCACAACAATCAGCTGGTCTTCATGTGTGCGGCAGTGCCGGAAACTGGAAGAGCTGGTCTTCCATTTTCCTGCGCGAGCATATGCAGCAGCCAGCTGATCGTCAGGTGTGCATGCCTGCCAGAAACCCTGAAGACTAGTTGGCCAGTGCACATTTTGCGTGCCGGAAACTGGAAATTCATTTTTGAGTGTGCGCATATGCACCTTGGGCAGCTTCTCTTCTGGTTGCAGCCCAGACGAGCGTGCGCACGTGTGCTCCCTTTCCAGCACTCAGTCCCGAAAAGGATCGCCATCACTGGTATATACTCTAAACTCTTTTGTTCTAAGTTGAATTCCCTGTTTCCTGTTACAGTTAAAATAGTTGAGCAGTAAAGCACATGGTGACTGTACCTTTTGTTTGCTCTGTGGTGCTTTATATAAAACAGAATTTCTAACAATACAAGACAGTTGTCGGCTCTCCTGCCTGGTCCTTCTCCCAGGAAAATATCCACTGTGGGCTAAGCTTTCGGATGGTTTGCAAGCCAAGGCTGATTGGAGAGATTCCCTCCAAATCTGGAATCAGGTAGATATTCCAAGGAAGAAAACAGGCAGGAATACATTTCAAAACATCTTTAGATGCAAACCGTCCTCAGCAAGGGAAGTTTATTCCTGTTCACAGGTAGCGGCACAAAATGTTTTAAGCAACGTATGATTACTGCCTCCAATTATTTTCATCAGGAGAAAGAAATCTCCTATGGAAAGAGCTCCTTAATCTTCTTATCACATAAAACCCATAAGTGCAATTACATCAGAATCTCGGCTCTTTAAGCACGATATCTATCAAGCAATCACAGATTCCATAATAGCTTCTTCAACCCTTTCCTTTCACTTACGTGCAGTAAATCTTTAAAAAAAAAAAAACACGTCTCCTCCTTCGCTTGCATCCGGGAGCAAAATTAACAAAAGAAAGCAGGGCAGTTCTAGAAGTTGCAGGAAATGAACTTGATGGAGAAAATGCTGGAGAAAATGAACTTGATGGAGAAAACTGGAAACCTGTTGTGACCTAGTTACTACCAGGCACAATCAGTCCTAAACAAAAGTATTTTATTAGAACAGCGGAGAATTACTTCATTCTCAGCTTAGTCCAAATTAATTCCAAAGCAAATTCTTCATAAACAGTCCTTCGGCCTTATCGCCAACCTTTGTCTTCTTTGGCATCCTGCCAAAGACTTTTCTTGGCAAAGCCCCACGAAGTTCAGAAGCAAGAGAGGCTGACAAGAAACAAATGTAGCAATGTTGCTTTCCTACAAAGATCCCAAGAGCCGTTGCTGCTCTTTTAAGCCTTCTGGGAGGGGCCAATCATCTCCTGACCTTACTCCCGAGTCGTCCTTTTTGCTTTAGCTGCTCTTGCCTTCTGCAGCTCTTCGCATGCTCCTCCTGTTCCTCTGCCTCTCTGATGTCCGACCCTGGGGGCTCCGCACATCACTCCCCGATGGCCCTGGCTCCATGTCTGCCTCCGACGCAAAGCCCTTGGCCGGGCCTTCCCCTGACTCCAAGACTGGCCGATGTTCCTCCCCAGCCGACTCCTCAATGTCCGACCTCCACTGCCAGATCCACAGGCTGCTGGTGGACCACAACAGAACCATTGTATACGCAAAAAGGGCTGGAGCGATTTTAAGTCCAAAACAGCCAAATAACACCAGGAAGCAAATCAAACACCTTCCCAATTCACTGCAGTATAAGGAGGAGGAGATACAGCAGAATCAGACAGACAATCTTCTGTTATTACAGTCAGTCTCAGTACAGGCAGTCCTTGGCTTACAACTTCCATTCTCTCCTCTCCTCTCCTCTCTCTCTCCTCTCCTCTCCCCTCCCCTCCCCTCCCCTCCCCTCCCCTCCCCTCCCCTTCCCTTCCCTTCCCTTCCCTTCCCTTCCCTTCCATTCCATTCTCTCTGGTTTTTCGTGCCCAGGTGTAGAAACCTTGTTTTTTCTCCTCCCCTTTCCACGAGAGCCTGGTGGAAGTGCATAATCTGAACCACCCAAAATGTGCGAACTTGGGAAACAAAGAAAAATTTATTTGGGAAGCGAAAGAAAAGTGGGAGGATCGAAGTTTGCTGCTTTAAATGGACCCCTTTCACCGAAAACAGTAATTTTCCTAGAACGGATCGTATTCATCCTGGATATTTCTCTGCGCTGCAATACATCATATTTATTTCTATTTCTGCAGCCAGGAAATCTAAACTCAGGGCATTGACTGTGATGACCTCCGTGCCATTGTTCAAACCCTGTTAAAGGATTCACAGAAGCAGTGCTTAAAAAAAAAAAGAAGAATGGAAACCTGATGCTTAAAAAAAAAAGAAAGAAAAGAGGCTATTTGGGATGGTTTAAAGAATGGGCAATCATTCCCACCTGGGGAAATCTATGGATCTTCATAACGGCGGGTCAGACTGGAAGTGTCACAAAATGAATTATTTAAAGCCCGTTTAGTCTCTGCTTTTTTTTTTCCCCTTGGAGCATAGAAGATTGACTGAGAACAAAAGGCACCAACTAGGTATTTCTTTTTAAAACAACAATAACCACAACAACATGCTAATGAAAACGCACAGCATCGCGGGAAATCCCACGGTAGGAGGAATGGGATGAAAATGGAGCAAAAATGAGCCAACTATTTCAAATAATCATCCTCTTTTAACGACCCCATCATCCCTTGAGGAGGGGTAAAGTCTGGGCAACTGAACGGAGCTAGCAGAGTGTTTTTTTAATGGCCGGATGCCTTTCCTGTTGCCAGTGCAGAGTTTTGTTCAGGAGATATATTCTCAGTATTGCCCAGAAAGAAAAATATCTGCCCCCTCCCTAGGATCGAACCCACAGCCTCCTAATTGTGAGGAGGGAGCTCCACCTCTAGGCCACCGCACCGCTCTAACTATTTAAAATAATAACGAACAATAATCCAATGAAAGCTAGGAGCTAAAATGGCACAGTGTTTATTCATGGGCTGACCAAAGGCATGCACACAAAAAAATAAATATATAAATTGAGAAAAAGGCAGCTCTCCTGTCCCACTTAGGAACTGACATTTAGGCTGTGTGGCTTCCAAATGTCACGTGCCGATCAAGTCTAGTCGCACTGAAAGCTTTTGTCCTTTTACGGATTTGTCTACGCTGCTTTTTAAGTCACCTTAATTGGGCCATGATTGCAGTGAACTCCAGAGTTTAACATTTTCCGCATTCCCTGAATACTGAACCGGGAGCTAAGAAAACAGCCTCAGCTCACCTATCGTTGCCAGCGAGAATTAACTTGAGTTGAATTTAATAATGTCTGAGGTGGGTGCAGAAAACAAGACGACCGCTAGATGGCCAAAGAGGAGGAGGAGGAGGAGAGAGGAGGAGGAGGAGGAGGAGGAGGAGGAGGAGAAATGTTGGTGGTGACTCTCAATGATCACACAGATAGATCCGCCTCAGGACAATCTGTCTCTAACCTCAGAGAAGGAGTCGGAGTGGGAGAGGGGGAGGGAGGAGGGAGAAGGAGAAGGAGAAGGAGAAGGAGAAGGAGAAGGAGAAGGAGAAGGAGAAGGAGAAGGAGAAGGAGAAGGAGAAGGAGAAGGAGGAGAGGATATCATTTTGGTGGTGACTCTCAATGATCACAGAGATAGATCCTCCTCAAGACAATTTCCCTAACCTCAGAGAAAGAAAAGGAGAAGGAGAGGGAGAGGGTGAAGGAAAGATAGGAGGAGGAGGAGGAGGAGGAGGAGGAGGAGGAGGAGGAGGAGGAGGAGGAGGAGGAGGAGGAGAAGGAGGAGGGAGGAGGAGGAGGAGGAGGAGGAGGAGGAGAAATAATGTTGGTGGTGACTCTCAATAATCACAGAGATAGATCTTCCTCAGGACATTCTCCCTAACCTCAGAGAAGGAGAAGGAGAAGGAGAAGGAGAAGGAGAAGGAGAAGGAGAAGGAGAAGGAGAAGGAGAGGGGAGCGGGAGAGGGAGTGGGAGAGGGAGAGGGAGAGGAGAGGGAGAGGGAGAGGGAGAGGGAGAGAGAACAAGAAACAGAAGTAGAAGGAGGAGGAGGAGGAGAGAAGAAGAACAACAACAACAATAACAACAACTCCATCATTCACAAAACAATGGGTGACTCAGGTTACTTTGTCCCATCCCCCGCGGCCTTTGTCTAGATGATCTCTAGACCCCCTTACCATAAAGTTCCTAACACTCAAACGCTTCCCCGCCATAATACATTCATCAACCGTTTCAAGGACGGCAACCGAGAAGGGAAACGAATCACTTATTGCCACATGTTTTTCTCCCCTCTCCCATTTTAATTATTTTTCTTTCCTTTATTAAAAAAAAATAATTAGTCTCAATCAAGGCAAACACACTTCAGAATCACTGCTCATTAGTCACTCTCCCATTTTTGAGTTGCTATAAAAAGTCAAGCGAGCTGATGAAAATTAGGCCCTCGGAATCAGGCGCTTCCTTCCACCGTCATCTGCATCTGTTTATCCCGAGCGCTCGCATTACAGGCAAAGCACCATGGGATTCAAATCCCAGCCTTGCCACAAAAATCCAAGCAAATGGGGCTCTTCTCAGCGTCGGCCCAAGACAACCGAACCCCAGCAATTCCCACGATGGAAGCTGGAAGACACGGCGATCACTGATTTATTAAATCTATGTGCCGTCCCTCTCGCTGTCCGAAGCGGCTCTCTCAAACTGGGAGACGGTGAGTTCTAGTCTTGCCTTTAAACCACGAACGCTGGCTGCGTGACGTTGGGACAATCACCAGGAGGCAGGGAGTTCTGGTCCCGTTTTAGGCGTGAAAGGCGGCTGGGTGACTTTGGGCCAATCACCAGGAGACGGTGAGTTCTAGTCCAGCCTTAGGCGTGAAAGCCGGCTGGGTGACTTTGGGCCAATCACCGGGAGATGGTGAGTTCTTGTCCCATTTTAGGCATGAAAGACGGCTGGGTGACTTTGGGCCTATCACCAGGAGACGGTGAGTTCTAGTCTTGCCTTTAAACCACGAACGCTGGCTGCGTGACGTTGGGACAATCACCAGGAGACGGTGAGTTCTAGTCCCATTTTTAGGCATGAAAGGCGTCTGGGTGACTTTGGGCCAATCACCAGGAGACGGTGAGTTCTAGTCCAGCCTTAGGCATGAAAGCCGGCTGGGTGACTTTGGGCCAATCACCAGGAGACGGTGAGTTCTAGTCCCATTTTAGGCGTGAAAGCCGCCTGGGTGACTTTGGGCCAATCACAGGAGACGGTGAGTTCTAGTCCCATTTTAGGCATGAAAGCCGGCTGGGTGACTTTGGGCCAATCACCGGGAGACGGTGAGTTCTAGTCCCATTTTAGGCATGAAAGCCGGCTGGGTGACTTTGGGCCAATCACCGGGAGACGGTGAGTTCTAGTCCCATTTTAGGCATGAAAGCCGCTGGGTGACTTTGGGCCAATCACCGGGAGATGGTGAGTTCTAGTCCCATTTTAGGCATGAAAGCCGGCTGGGTGACTTTGGGCCAATCACCGGGAGACGGTGAGTTCTAGTCCCATTTTAGGCATGAAAGCTGGCTGGGTGACTTTGGGCCAATCACCAGGAGACGGTGAGTTCTAGTCCAGCCTTAGGCGTGAAAGCCGGCTGGGTGACTTTGGGCCAATCACCAGGAGACGGTGAGTTCTAGTCCAGCCTTAGGCGTGAAAGCCGGCTGGGTGACTTTGGGCCAATCACCAGGAGACGGTGAGTTCTAGTCCTGTCTTAGGCATGAAAGCCGGCTGTGTATCTTTGGTTGTTATTTGTGCGATGAAGGGAAATTTCTGGCACACCGTTGCCTTTTGAAAAAGAACAGAAGGAAAAGGCAACCACTGAATTTTTCACGCTTGGCTTTTGCAGAGGTCATTTTCTCTCCCCATAAGGGAATAAGCCCCAAAGCTATTTTGAGGCCTGGCCTCTGTTCATTTTAATAATGCTTAGCTGCTAGATTCCATCTTTTTTTTCTTTTATTTAATAAGCAGGCCATCTCGGAAATCTGATTTGTTTGCATAGCTTTAGCAAAAACCTCAGAGTCAGGACTCCCTCAGAATCATCTCCAAAAAAACCAACTGAAAAGATGAAATGGCTTTTGGCCGGTACAGTCGTTCCCTGCAGAGATTTAGTTTTGATTCCCCAAATGGGCTGAAATCTATTTGATTCGTACATTTCCTGCACGCAGGGAGATCCGCTCGAGGCATAGACAACATTTCTTATCCTGTTATAATTTGGCAGGAGGAGGAGGAGGAGGAGGCTGGCTCTGCAACCAGACCAGTGGTGGGTTTCAAAATTTTTACTACCGGTTCTGTGGCTGTGGCTTGGTGGGCGTGGCTTGGGCGTGGCAAGGGAAGGGAAGGATACTGCAAAACCTCCATTCCCTCCCCAATCCAGGGGAAGGTTACTGCAAAACCCCCATTTCCTCCCGATCAGCTGGGACTTGGGAGGCAGAGAATAGATGGGGGCGGGCTAGTCAGATCGAAAAGTCGGCAGTTCAGCGGTTCGAATCCCTAGCGCCGCGTGACGGGGTGAGCTCCCGTGACTTGTCCCAGCTTCTGCCAACCTAGTAGTTCGAAAGCAGGTAAAAAATGCAAGTAGAAAAATAGGGACCACCTTTGGTGGGAAGGGAACAGCATTCCGTGCGTCTTTGGCGTTGAGTCATGCCGGCCACAGGACCACGGAGACATCTTTGGACAGCGCTGGCTCTTCAGCTTAGAAATAGAGATGCGTACCGCCCCCTAGAGTCAGGAACGACTAGCACGTATGTGCGAGGAGAACCTTTACCTTTATTATAAAAAAAAGATGTTGAGACTCTGGAAGGAGTGCAGAAAAGAGCCACAAAGAAAGATGATTAGGGGGCTGGAAGTTAAACCATGATGAAGAACAGTTGCAGGAATTGGGTATGTCTAGTTGACCAAAAAGAAGGATTGAGGGGGACATAATAGCAGTCTTCCAATATCTCAGGGGCTGCCCCCAAGAAAAGGGAGTCAAGCTCTTCTCCAAAGCACCTGAGGGCAGGACAAGAAGCAACGGGTGGAAACTAATCAAGGAGAGAATCACTTAGAACTAAGGAGGAATTTCCTGACAGTTAGAACAATTGGGACAACTTGCCTCCAGAAGTTGTGAATGCTCCAACATTGGAAGTTTTTAAGAAGAGATTGGACAACCATTGGTCTGAAATGGCATAGGGTTTCCTGCCTAAGCAGGGGGTTGGACTAGAAGACCTCCAGGGTCCCTTCCAACTCTGTTATTCTATTACGCCAGCGGTTCTGTTCCATTAAAAGGTAGAGAGCAACCTTGAAAAACCCTTCATCATTGCGTGGGCAATTCAAGCTCTACAGCTACATGGGTTCCTAAGCTATTTCTGTGCTCCTAATTATCTTGCAGCTCTTTTTCCCCCCTTAAAACAAATTGGACTTTTGATTTATTTTGCTCCTTAAATAACACACAATTGGCAAAAGGAAGCCCAGGACTGTACAGGTTGGAAAAATGAAGAAAAGGCCTTCATCCTTCAGTAGATAGACCATGGCTAAAATGATGATGATGATATCTATCTATCTATCTATCTATCTATCTATCTATCTATCTATCTATCTATCCATCCATCCATCCATCCATCCATCCATCCATCCATCCATCCATCCATCCATCCATCCATCTACCATCTATCCCTCCCTCCCTCCATCCTTCAATCTATCTATCTACTGTACCTATCTAACTTCCATCATCCATCCATCCATCCATCCATCCATCCATCCATCCATCCATCCACCTACCTAACTTCCATCATCTATCTGTCTGTCTGTCTGTCTGTCTGTCTATCTATCTATCTATCTATCTATCTATCTATCTATCTATCTATCTATCTATCTATCTATCTTCCATCTATCCCTCCCTCCCACCTTCCCTCCACCTATCTACTGTACCTATCTACCTAACTTCATCCATCCATCCATCCACCTACCTACCTAACTTCCATCATCTGTCTGTCTGTCTGTCAGTCTGTCTGTCTATCATCTATTATCTATCAATCTATCTCTCTATCTCTCTACCTACCTACCTATTTACCTAACTTTCATCATGCATCCACCCATCCATCTATCCACCTACCTACCTAACTTCCATCATCTGTCTGTCTGTCTGTCTGTCTTTCTGTCTACCTACCTACCTACCTACCTACCTATTTACCTAACTTCCATCATCCATCCATTATCTATCTATCTATCTATCTATCTGTCTGTCTGTCTGTCTGTCTGTCTGTCTGTCTGTCTGTCTGTCTGTCTGTCTATCTATCTATCTATCTATCTATCTATCTATCTATCTATCTATCTACCTACCTACCTACCTACCTACCTACCAGTATCTATCTATCTATCTATCTATCTATCTATCTATCTATCTATCTATCTATCTATCTATCTATCTATCTATCTATCTATCTATCTATCTATCTATCTATCTACAGATGGCAAGAATATCTAACCATGTGCAAAGTTGACCATGTTCACAGTTGGTTGAAAAAGGCAAAGGCGAGGGCTCTCACAGTTGAAATCCATACCTCTTAAAATAGCCAAGACTGAGAAACACCGATCTAGGGACCTCATCACGTCACAGCCACAAATATCCCTAAAGATAAGAAATAGGTTTTCTAGCTTCAGAGAACATGGGGGTCTCAACCCCTGGGGGGAAGGTATTGTTGAATGAATGAAAGGCTGTGCCAGAGATAGCGCATGCTACAGAAAATCAACCCACACTTCTGTCCAAACGCCGCAGATTGTGGCTTTAACGCATTGTGCCTCCATTTTCCCCTTCTGTCCCTATAATTGAACCCCGGGGGACAAATTAGAGTAATAAATGGCTGTAACTATCTTTGGGAGGCCTCTTTTCCCCCCTGTAAAAACCTTCTTTGTTTCACAACCACACAATTCACCGAAATATCCCGTGTTTTCCATCAGTGTTTTGTTTTCCCCATGAAATAAAAGCAAAGCCATTTTAAAAATAGCCGAGTTTAAAATACAATTGATTTTAAAATGTCAGGAAATCAAGTTTCCCGGGCTGGTTAAAATCTCCAAAACCTTTTATTTCAGAGAAGGACATACCTGTGAGTAAGTGTGCCCATAAAGAACCACGCAAAGCAGGAAATTGATTTTTAAAAAAAACCCAATTATTTTCTACCCTAATCTAGTGATGGCTAACCTTATTGCCATTGTGTGCCAAAACCTTATTCTGGAGTGCAAGGGGGGGGGGTCATGCAAATGGCCACACTCATAATTCAATGCGCCCTGCCCCCCGCTCATGCACGCATGACTGCTGCCCCCATACTCCCCCCTCTTTTGGCACACGACGGCACGGTGGGACCGGAAGTCTATCCATATCCATATCCATATCCATATCCGTATCCGTATCCGTATCCGTATCCGTATCCGTATCCGTATCCGTATCCGTATCCGTATCCGTATCCGTATCCGTATCCGTATCTGTATCTGTATCTGTATCTGTATCTGTATCTGTATCTATATCAATCTTTATATCCATCTCTAACTCCATCTCTCCATCCCTCCCTCCCTCCCTCCCTCCCTCCCTCCCTCCCTCCCTCCCTCCCTCCCTCCCTCTATCTATCTATCTATCTATCTATCTATCTATCTATCTTCATCCATCCATCTATCCATCCATATCTAGATCTAAATCTAGATCGATCTTGATCTCCTCCATCTCTCCATGTCTCCCTCCCTCTATCCATCCCTCCATCTATCTATATCCATCTATCCATCCATATCTATATCTATATCTATATCTATATCTATATCTATATCTATATCTATATCTATATCTATATCTATATCTATATCTATATCTATATCTATATCTATATCTATATCTATATCATCTATATCTGTATCTATATCAATCTCTACATCGATCTCTAACTCCCTCCCTCCCTCCCTCCCTCCCTCCCTCCCTCTATCTATCTATCCCTCCCTCCCTCCCTCTCTCTCTCTCTCTCTCTCTCTCTCTCTCTATCTATTTATCTCTATCTCCATCCATCCATCTATCCATCCATATCTAGATCTAAATCTAGATTGATCTTGATCTCCTCCATCTCTCCATCTCTCCCTCCCTCTATCCATCCCTCCATCTATCTATATCCATCTATCCATCCATATCCATATCCATATCCATATCCATATCCATATCCATATCCATATCCATATCCATATCCATATCCATATCCATATCCATATCCATATCCATATCCATATCTATATCTATATCTATATCTATATCTATATCTGTATCTATATCAATCTCTACATCGAACTCTAACTCCCTCCCTCCCTCCCTCCCTCCCTCCCTCCCTCTATCTATCTATCTATCTATCTATCTATCTATCTATCTATCTATCCATTCATCCATCCATCTCTCCATCCATCCATCATCTATCTATCTATCTATCTATCTATCTATCTATCTATCTATCTATCTATCTATCCTATCTATCATCCATCCATCTTCTATCTTCTATCTCTCTCTATGTATCATCTCTCATCCATCCATCCATCCAATCATCTCTCATCCATCTTATCTCCCATCCATCCAATCTATCTACGTTATCTATCTTATGTATCTATCTTATCTATCCATCCATCCATCCATCCATCCATCCATCCATCCATCCATCCATCCATCCATCCATCTATCTATCTATCTATCTATCTATCTATCTATCTATCTATCTATCTATCTATCTCTATCACATACTATATCTATCTAATCCCATGCAACAGCTTCCTTTTTTCTATTTGGTGTAAGCCGATTTTTATGATGTTCAGCCAATCTCTAGGCGTCCTCGTTCCTTCGGCTGAAACTTCAGCTGAGGCGTTTTATTTAAGGCAGCCTCTCTTTCCTGGCCTTTTAAAATCAATGGGATTGGCTTCCAGTGCTGAAAGAGTTCGAAGTAGGTCGCCCAATCAGATTGCTGACTGAAGCGGCAATTCAACAGATAAAGTAATTTTCTTTATCCCCTGAAATCACGGCTGGGAAAATGTCACCGCGCTGCTCTCGGCTCCAGGCTATTGTTCGGCGCGCGTAGAAAGAGCTTTTTGCTCAAGGAAAAGGAACAAATGTATTGGGGGAGAAATAAACATCTTCGCGGCCTTAATAAAAGAAACAACAACCTTGGGATCCAGCCAGGTGCTGTGAGTTTTCACACACGAGCAGGTGAGGGAACACAGGAGCATCTGCTCCAAAGATGATGCTGGGAAGGATCAGGGCTTCGTCTAACTCTAAATGTAGGCTTGCAAAAAAAGGGCCTGCCACTTTAAGAAACTGAAGGAGGGGGGGTCTTTCCGTGGTCCGTGGTTGCCATGGATTCCATGCCTTGGACATCCAAAATGCAATAAAACCTCTCCAAAGATGAGGTTCCAAAGTTCTCAGAGATCCATGCAATCATGCCTTAAATGGGGATGTTCTCCTAGGAAACCAGGATCTATCCAGGGTTTGCGAAACAAAACAAAACAAAACAAAAATGGTTTGCCAATTTGTGAGGATCGTTCAAGAGCCGAGAGGTTCCTCAGGAAAAGATGAAATGGATCGTGTGACGGCGAATCCTCGACTCATGGCCATAACGGAGCCCGGAATTTCTGTTGCTAAGGTTGTTAAGTGAATCTCTGTGGTTGTTCAGTTAGTGACATTGGTCATTAAGTGAATCTGGATTCCCCGTTGACTTGGCTTCTCGGAAGGCCGCAAAAGCGGATCGCGTGACCCCAGGACACTGCCACCGTCATAAATCCGAGTCAGTTGCCAAGCCTTTGAATGCCAATCAGGTGACCATGGGGATGTTCAATGGTCGTAAGCGTGAAAAATGGTTGTACCTCACTTTTCCCATTGTCGTAGTAACTTCGAACGGTCACTAAATGGACTGTGGTAAGTTGAGGACTACCTGTCTCCATTCAGCTACAGTTGGCTTGGTTGCAACATCCAAAAGTTGGATGAGCCACCTAGAAAGTTCGGACAGTTGTGAATAATGTGTCAGGATGAAAGGGAACAATCACCTCATAACTGGAATCACCTCTGGGTATTCATTTTATTTAGCGAAGCTTGTTGAAAAGAGAGAGAGAGAGAGAGAGAGAGAGAGGGAGAGGGAGGGAGAGGGAGGGAGAGGGAGGGAGAGAGAGGGAGAGAGAGGGAGAGAGAGGGAGAGAGAGAGAGAGAGAGAGAGAGAGAGAGAGAGAGAGAGAGAGAGAGAGAGAGAGATCAGCCCGAAGTCACCCAACCAGTTTTTGTGCCTAAAGCAAGACTAGAACTCACCATCTCCTGGTGATTGGCCCAAAGTTACCCATCTGGTTTTCATGCCTAAGGCAGGACTAGAACTCACTATCTCCTGGTGATTGGCCCAAAGTTACTCATTTAGTTTCAATGCCTAAGCCAGGACTAGAATTCACCGTCTCCTGGTGATGGGCCCAAAGTCACCCAGCCAGTTTTTGTGCTTAAGGCCAGACTAGAACGCACCATCTCCTGGTGACTGGTCCAAAGTTACCCATCTGGTTTTCATGCCTAAGGCAGGACTAGAACTCACCATCTCCTGGTGATTGGCCCAAAATTACTCATCCGGTTTCAATGCCTAAGGCAGGACTAGAATTCATCATCTCCTGGTGATGGGCCCAAAGTCACCCAGCCAGTTTTTGTGCTTAAGGCCAGACTAGAACTCACCGTCTCCTGGTGACTGGTCCAAGGTTACCCATCCAAGTTTTCATGTCTAAGGCAAGACTAGAATTCCCCATCTCCTAGTTTCTCGCCTGCTGCCTTAACCACTGGACCCAACGGGCTCTCGGTGTCAATGAAATCAGATTTTTGTCCTGATCTCATCCTTCCCAAGAGTCATGTAGTTCAGAAATAGTTGTGAACTCCATCTTCAGGTCTTTTAGGGAGGGCATCATTCTATCAACCTAACATGATCATTGTAGCTCAGTAGAATTCACTCGGCGCCATCCAAGATGCTGCCCACGGATCTGCCCAAGGTTTTGGTGCTGTCCGTGGTCCTGTTCAATAAAAGCCTCTCAGAACAATATCTGATCTTCACTTCTAGGATTTTTGTTGAGTGGTGCGGTGGACTAGAGGTGGAGCTCTCGCCTCCCGAGTTCAATCCTAGGTAGAGGCAGATATTTCTCTCTCTGGGCACAATGAGAATATATCTACTGAACAAAACTCCGCATTGGTGACAGGAAAGGCATCCGGCCAGTAAACACTCAACTCCATTCAGTTGCCCAGACTCCATCCCGCAAGGGATTCAAAGAAGAAGAAGATGATGATTTACATGCTTTCGAACTACTAGGTTGGCAGGAGTTGGAGCAAGGATGGGAGCTCAACCTGTCGCGTGGCACCCGGGTCTCGAACCGGGGCTGCCCGCTTTCCAGCCGACAAGCCCAGCGTCTTAACAGCTGAGCTGCTGCGCCCTGGGGACACATAGAATTAGGGCGACATTTTAAACATCAGAGTGTGTTTTGCATTGTGGGCCAATTCCCTTCCAACTGAAGGATGGAACCAATATTTTTAGCCTTTGGGGATTTCAAATTGCCTTCTCTTCCGTGACTGAATGTATGATTATAAAAGCTAATGGATAAGCAATCTCACCACATCGCTCCCATTTTCCCCATCAATATTAAATTTCTCACGTCCCCCCTCATTTGTTTTTCAGCATTTGTATGAAATCATAGGGACTAGATATTTGCTTGTTTTTCAGTATTAAAAACGAAGAGTGCCCAGAAGAATCTCTGATCTTTTTTACATAGCAACAAGCTGTATTTCGTGACCGCTCTACCCGATGAAACAAAATGATAGAAATGGATCGTCAAACAACCCACAATTCTCACACAAAGTACAAATTGAACTCTTTCTCTTTCTGTCTTTTGTTTTTCTTTCTTTCTGTTTTTCTTTCTTTCTCCTTTCTTTCTTTCCTTCCTTCCTCTTTCTTTTTTCTTTCTTTCTCCTGTCCTTCCTTCCTTCCTCTTTCTTTCTTTCTCTTTCTTTCTTCCTTCACCTCTCTTTCTTTCTTTCTTTCTTTCTCCTGTCCTTCTTTCCTTCCTTCCTTCCTCTTTCTTTCTTTTTCTTTTTCTTTCTTTCTTTCTCTCTCTCCTTCTATCCTTCCTTCCTTTCATTCTTTCTTTCTTTCTCTCTCTCTCCTTCCTTCCTCTTTCTTTCTTTTTTCTTTCTTTCTTTCTCTCCTTCCTTCCTTCCTTTCATTCTTTCTTTCTCTTTCTCTCTCTCCCCTTCCTTCCTTCCTCTTTCTTTCTTTTTCTTTCTTTCTTTCTTTCTTTCTTTCTTTTTCTCCTTCCTGCCTTTCTTCCTTCCTTCCTTTCATTCTTTCTTTCTCTTTCTCTCTCTCTCCTTTCTTCCTCTTTCTTTTCTTTCTTTCTTTCTTTTTTTCTTTCTTTCTTTCTTTCTTTCTTTCTTTCTTTCTTTCTTTCTTTCTTTCTTTCTCTCTCTCCTTCCTTCCTTCCTTCCTTCCTTCCTTCCTTCCTTCCTTCCTTCCTTCCTTCCTTCCTTCCTTCCTTCCTTCCTAGTTTGAAAATCCAGATTTAAGTCTGTCAGGTGTTTGATACAGTTTAAGCTTCAGGAGCTCTCCCTCTTTAGAGGAGAGGCAAATGTTACAAGGCCATCAAATTAAAATCCACTTTAGCCCGAATTCTCCGGAGAACGTTGCTGACATCCTCCCAGCCTGGAGGAAGCAGGACACGTTCCAGAAACTTGATTCTCCACCATCACGTCTTGCGGGACTGGACCAAAACCTCTTCCCACCCACCGGAACAATGCTCATCTAATGAGATGCTATGCCCTCTCATTACAGCATTCGTTTCTCTCTGGTACATTAGTGGCAGGTGCTTCCAAGGGACCGTTTCCCTCCCTGCTTCCGAACAAGCAGACCCTAAATGATGAAATGCAGGCAGCAGTTGCCTGCATCTGCTGCATGGAAACGTGGAGACCCCTCCCCATCTGTCTTAGCCAAAAGGAGAAGCTGAAAACCTACGGAGCAGTTAGGGCCCCTCATCCCATCCCATCCCATCTCGGGCTCTGCCGATGTGAGTTGCAATACCTCCCCCTTTGCTGGAAGAACGAAGGAGAAGAAACATTGCTGAACTGAAGACGGCAAAAGCTGACAATGAAAGATGCCTAGATTATCCCAAACACCCCCAGCATTTCTCCTTCACAACAATCAAGGAGTTTGAAGAAAAGAGGATAGAAGGAAACGGGTGGGGTGGGAATTAAGAAACTAGACTGCATTACTTTTTTTAAAAAAAATTCAAATCTAAATCTAAAGGATTCCCTCACAATGGGAGTCCTTCTTGGCTCAGCCCTGCTTTAGGAGATAAATCCAATTCAGTTGGATAAATCCAACCCAATAGAATAGAATAGAATAGAATAGAATAGAATAGAATAGAATAGAATAGAATAGAATAGAATAGAATAGAATAGAATAGAATAGAATAGAATAGAATAGAATAGAATAGAATATAGAATGGAATGAAGAATAGAATATAGAATGGAATGGAATGGAATGGAATGGAATGGAATGGAGTAGAGTAGAGTAGAGTAGAGTAGAGTAGAGTAGAGTAGAGTAGAGTAGAGTAGAGTAGAGTAGAGTAGAGTAGAATAGAATAGGAGAAAGAAGGAATGAGAGAGAATAGAATAGAATAGAATAGAATAGAATAGAATAGAATAGAATAGAATAGAATAGAATAGAATAGAATAGAATAGAATAGAATAGAATAGAATAGGAGAAAGAAGGAATGAGAGAGAATAGAATAGAATAGAATAGAATAGAATAGAATAGAATAGAATAGAATAGAATAGAATAGAATAGAATAGAATAGAATAGAATAGAAAAGAAAAGAATAGAAAAGAATAGAAAAGAATATAGAATGGAATGAAGAATAGAATATAGAATGGAATGGAATGGAATGGAATGGAATGGAATGGAATGGAATGGAATGGAGTAGAGTAGAGTAGAGTAGAGTAGAGTAGAGTAGAGTAGAGTAGAGTAGAGTAGAGTAGAGTAGAGTAGAATAGAATAGAATAGGAGAAAGAAGGAATGAGAGAGAATAGAATAGAATAGAATAGAATAGAATAGAATAGAATAGAATAGAATAGAATAGAATAGAATAGAATAGAATAGAATAGAATAGAATAGAATAGGAGAAAGAAGGAATGAGAGAGAATAGAATAGAATAGAATAGAATAGAATAGAATAGAATAGAATAGAATAGAATAGAATAGAATAGAATAGAATAGAATAGAATAGGAGAAAGAAGGAATGAGAGAATAGAATAGAATAGAATAGAATAGAATAGAATAGAATAGAATAGAATAGAATAGAATAGAATAGAATAGAATAGAATAGAATAGAAGAAAGAAGGAATGAGATAGAATAGAATAGAATAGAATAGAATAGAATAGAATAGAATAGAATAGAATAGAATAGAATAGAATAGAATAGAATAGAATAGAATAGAATAGGATTCTTTATTGGCCAAGTATGATTGGATACACAAGGAATTTGTCTGTGGTGCATACGCTCTCTGTGTACATAAAAAGACAAGATACATTCATTATGAATCATAAGGTGCAACACTTAATGATAGTCATAGGGTACAAATAAGCAATCAAATCATACTAGGAAACAATCAATATAAATCGTAAGGATACACGAAACAAGGTTTCTTGTATCCTACAGTCATGCAGTTGTAAGTGGGAGGAGATGGGTGATGGGAACCATGAGAAGATTTATAGTAGTGCAGACTTAGTTTGACAGTGTTGAGGGAATTATTTGTTTAGCAGAGTGATGGCGTTCGGGAAAAAACTGTCCTTGTGTCTCGTTGTTCTGGTGTGCAGTGCTCTATAGCCTCGTTTTGAGGGTAGGAGTTGAAACAGTTTATGTCCAGGATGCGAGGGGCCTGTAGATATTTTCCCAGCCCTCTTTTTGACTCATGCAGTGCATATGGCGAATGCCATCCAACCTTGTCTTATAAGATTCTTATTCTGTAAAATAACGTAAAGCCATGATATCCATTGGCTGAACAGACAATAAGAAACTCAGGACATTCTGACCGCTGGCTGGTCCTGGGCTATTTGACCAATAGCTTCGGATGTTAATTGAGTAAGGATGGATGTACCAGAGGCCATCTCCTTCTAAGAGCCATGCAGGTAAACAGCTCCATGCCTGGAGTAAGGAAGCGATGCTCTCTATCTTGTCAAATTTGCAGTGATGTGATTCACCCCAATGAGGCATTTGGCTTTCTCTGCCTGGGGCGATTCCAGTAAGCTCTCTGCAAGCATTCGAGCCTCTTTTGGCTACCGGGTATCGTCAGAGGCCGTTCTTCCAGCAAGGCGAAGTCAAGCAGAACAATAATAAGCCATAACTGCGGTTGTGATAGACAGAGATCCTGTTGGCTTTGCTCTTCAGACTGCCCATGGGAGGGTGGGGGTGGGGGCAGGCGGGTATGCCTTTGCTTTCCTAAACAATCCCCCCCCCCAAAGGTTGTTTTATTCTCATAAAGCCAAACAGCTTGATGAGACAGACACAGACTTCAGAGGAAAATTAGAGCTGCAGAAAAAACAATGGCTACCAACCTGCCTTCCATGGAGGACCTGTATACTGCAGGAGTCAAAAAGAGGGCTGGGAAAATATCTACAGACCCCTCGCATCCTGGACATAAATTGTTTCAACTCCTACCCTCAAAAAGACGCTACAGAACACTGCACACCAGAACAATTAGACACAAGGACAGTTTTTTCCCAAACGCCATCACTCTGCTAAACAAATAATTCCCTCAACACTGTCAAACTATTCACTAAGTCTGCACTACTATTAATCTTCTCATGGTTCCCATCACCCATCCCCTCCCACTTATGACTCTATGACTGTAATTTTGTTGCTTGTATTCTTACGTTTTATATTTATATTGTTTCCTGACTGCTTATTGGTACCCTATGACTATCATTAAATGTTGTACCTTATGATTCTTGACGAATGTATCTTTTCTTTTATGTACACCGAGAGCTTATGCACTAAAGACAAATTCCCGGTGTGTCCAATCACACTTGGCCAATAAAGAATTCTAATCTATTCCATTCCATTCCATTCCATTCCATTCCATTCCATTCCATTCTATTAATTCTTTATTCTATTCTATTCTATTCTATTCTATTCTATTCTATTCTATTCTATTCTATTCTATTCTATTCTATTCTATTCTATTATTTCATTCTCTATTCTATTCTATTCTATTCTATTCTATTCTATTCTACTCTACTCTACTCTACTCTACTCTACTCTACTCTACTCTACTCTACTCTACTCTACTCTATTCTATTCTATTCTATTCTTTCATTCATTCTCCATCCTATCCTATCCTATCCTATCCTACCCTACCCTACCCTACCCTACCCTACCCTACCCTACCCTACCCTACCCTACCCTACTCTATTCTATTCTATTCTATTCTATTCTATTCTATTCTATTCTATTCTATTCTATTCTATTCTATTCTATTCTATTCTATTCTATTCTATTCTTTCATTCATTCTCCATTCCATCCCATCCCATCCCATCCCATCCCATCCCATCCCATCCCATCCCATCCCATCCCATCCCATCCCATCCCACTCTACTCTACTCTACTCTACTCTACTCTACTCTACTCTACTCTACTCTACTCTACTCTACTCTACTCTACTCTATTCTATTCTATTCTTTGGGCCTCCATTGGTTCATTGTTCTCACCATTAGTAAGTTTCTCCTTAATTCCAGGTTGCTTCTCTCCTTGATGAGTTTCCATCTGGTGTTTCTTCTCCTGGCCCTCCGGTACTTTGGAAAATAAGTTGATCATGGGTCCACAACTGTCCAATATACACTTTTAAAATATGGAGCTTGGTGGGAGGAGGGGCGATGGTGGAAAATGCATGCAAAATGTATTTAAGGGAATGTGGGCTCCGTGGGTGGCAAATAGGCTTGTCAAAATGATGCACAAGCTTCCAGCCCGGGGCGTCTTGCTAATGTGCCCTTTTTTCTCGCTCTCTGGATAATGACTGCTGCCCGTTGACTTAAGCGTTGTGGTTGCAGGAGATACACAACCGTATGAGTGATGACAGGTTGCTTCGCCGAGACAGGGGCATTTGCTAATTAAGACACCACCGCTCCAACTCTTCACATATTTTAAATGAATTGGGTTATCAAGGGAACCTTCTAGAGACATGTTGTTCTGTTGGCTTTTCTTGACCATTAAATTGTTTTGGTTTTTTTTTTAGCTTTCTGGACCACATGTGGTCTAGCAAAGTGTCTCCTAGAATTCTCAAGACGCTTGCAACATCAGCTCCAGTGAAGAATTTCCCCGAGTTAAATAAGTTAGTGATTCTCCTCAATCCGAGAACACGAGTTCCCATCTGTTGTGGCCCGCCAGCAGAGCTGACAGCAGATTCCGACAGTGAGGCAGTTGGGGAGGAACATGGGCCAGTCCTGGAGTCTGGGGAAGGCTCTGATGAGGGCTCTGCGTAGGAGGCAGAGAGGGGGTCAGGACCGTCTGACAGTTATCAACTGCCTTCGGAGACAGACATCAGTGAGGCAGAGGAAGTGCTGGAGCCTGTTCCCAGTGTGCGCATGCACAGAGTTGCCAGATGAACAGAACAGCTAAAGAACAAGGGTCGACTTGGGAGTAAGGCAAGGGTGAAATCCATCAGGTTCTGACAGGTTCTGGAGAACCTGTAGCGGAAATTTTGACCAGTATGGAAAACTGGTAGCAGAAATTTTGAGTAGTTTGGAGAACTGGCAAATACCACCGCTGGCTGACCCTAGAAGTTGTTTTTTAAAAAATTTGATTTATATGCCGCCCTTCTCCGGAGACTCAGGGCGGCTTACAATGCGTTAAGCAATAGCCTTCATACTTTTGTATATTTATACAAAGTCAGCTTATTGCCCCCACAAACTGGGTCCTCAATTGACCTACCTTAGAAAGGATGGAAGGCTGAGTCAACCTTGAGCCTGGGGAGATTCGAACTGGTGTAATTGCAGACAGCTGGATGTTAATTACGGTGCTTTAGTCTGCAGAGCTAAACCAGGCTCTTTTAGTGAGGTGGGAATGGAGATTTTGCAATATCCTTCCCCTGAAGCGGGGTATGAATGGAGATTTTGCAGTATCCTTCCCCTGCCATGCCCTCCAAGCCATGCCCACAAAACCTGTAGTAAAAAAATTCGGATTTCAACACTGGAGTAAGGCCACAGGCAGATGAGAAGAGGGAATAAAAGAGGAGCGAAAGGGGAGTGGAGTTTGCAGGAGACAATTAGTCCATTCCTGCATTCTTGCCAAGTATTTCGGAGTCTGAAAGATATCAGCCTGGCCACTCTCCAAGCCTGATAAAGGTTGGTAATTGTGACCCATCTTGAAAGACGGTGAGAGAGGAAAGATTTTGCTGGCGAGGAATTCACTGTAAATTTAATAAAAGGGGTTTCTGTTGGGACAAGGACTCGGCTTCGTGCTGCTGGGGAAAGCCTAAGTCAAAACACCATCCTTCACGTGGCTTGTTCTTATTAAACATGGCTATGGCTGAGAAGAAAAGGAGAAAGAAATGCATTTCTTTTTCAGCCAGTTGCTCCGGTCGCTTCCAAAAAACCTGGTAGAACCAATGAATCAATGATGTTTAAATTATTGTAATGTTTAGACAGCTGCAGGAGGCTTCCAATCATATTGTCAGCGGCGGTTTAGAACAGGGAAGAAAAATCGGGCTTAAGAAAATATTGCTTTTTAAAAATTGAAAACAGGGTCCTGTCACAACAATAGACCAAGATTTTATTTATTTATTTAATTTATTTATTTATTTTGCATTGTTCTGCTTTTCAATCACGGTGGCAAGGATAACTGTTTGGGAGGTATGGTTAGATGTCTTCAAAGCCAGCCAACGCTGGAGATCTACAGAATATTAGAGGGACCTTGGAGGTCTTCTAGTCCAACCCCCTGCTTAGGCAGGAAACCCTACACCACTTCAGACAAATGGTTATCCAATATCTTCTTTAAAACTTCCAGTGTTGGAGCATTCACAACTTCTGGTGACAAGTCGTTCCACTGGTTAATGATCCCCTCCTTCAGGAAATTCCTCCTTAGTTCTAGGTTGCGTCTCTCCTTGATTAATGGATTAATCTCCTTGATTAATCCATTCTTGTCCTGCTTTCTGGTGCTTAGGAGAATAGGTTGGCTCCCTCTTCTCTGACAGCCCCTCAAACATTGGAAGACTGCTATTATGTCGTCCCTACTCCTTCTCTTCATTAGACTAGACATATCTAGCAGTGGTGAAATCCAATTTTTTTATACTACCAGTTCTGTGGGCGTGGCTTGGTGGGCATGGTGTGACTTAATGGGCGTGGCAGGGGAAGGATATGCAAAATCTCCATTCCCTCACCACTCCTGGGGGAAGGATACTGCAATATCTCCATTCCCAGCCCATTCTGGGGCCAGCCAGAGGTGGTTATTTGCCGGTTCTCCAAATTGCTCAAAATTTCCGCTACCAGTTCGTCAGAACCTGTCAAAACCTGCTGGATTTCACCCCTGATATCTAGTTCCCACAATCGTTCATTGTAGGGTTTAGAATGTAGTCACCTAATTATCTTTGTTACCCTTCTCTACACTCTTTCTAAGCTCTCAACATCTTTTTTGTCTTTCCGAAGAGTAGCACAATAGAAGGTTTATCGAAAAGAGAGAGGAGTTACAGTATATGCTCACGTTAAGGTTAGCATTTATTATCTTAACATTTTAATGTTTCATCAGGTTTTATCGATCCCGTCCCTGTGTATTTTGGTTTTTCATGCCTAAATGCAGGTTCTTACTAGTCTCACCATGGAACTGCAGCTTCTTGGGTTTTGTTTATGGTTCAAAGAATATGCAAATCTGGAAGAAAATCAAATGATGCCATCTTGCCAATAACCTTGTGGGAGGTCAAGCTATTCTCCAAAGCACCTGAAGGCAGGACAAGAAGCCATGGGTGGAAACTAATCAAGGAGAGAAGCAACTTAGAAGTAAGGAGAAATTTCCTGACAGTGAGAATAATTAATCAGTGGAACTCCTTGCCTCCAGAAGTTGTGAAGGCTCCAACACTGGGAGTTTTTAAGAACTTGGATAACCACTTGTCTGAAGTGGTGTAGGGTTTCCTGCCTAAGCAGGGGGTTGGACTAGAAGACCTCCGAGGTCCCTTCCAACTCTGTTATTCTATGCTCTCTGTCCCATTTCCTTTCGGCTTAACTCAGTGTCCTCATCTCCGAGTACCAACAGCATTAACCTACTCTGAACATCCAACGCACAGTCGAAGAATCAATCACTTGAAAGCAAGTAGGCCTAATGCTTAATTGCAGGAAGAATTAGGATCTTAACGAAGGCCAGAGCTCTGAAAGAAGTTAGCTAACGCCATATATCCTGGCCATTAACTTCACTATTGAACAGTAATTTGTTATTTATTGCAAGTCCGCGCAGACCAACTTTTGACTCCACAAGAATACATGGACTTCTTCTCCGGACAAATTGTACAGATTAAGGAAAGGATTTAAAATTTCAGAGAGAACTGCTGACGTTGCATAACCGATCCAGTCGTTTGAGGTTAAAAATAGAAATAAACCTATAGCTGTTCTCCAAAATGCCTGAGAGGGCTGGACAAAAAGTGTTGAATGGAAGCTCACCAGAGGGCTCCTCCGGCTCTTCTCCACCAGTGGCGCTTCCCTCCAGCCTTCGCCCAAAGCCCCACACTAAGAGGCTGAAGCAGACCCCAAGTCGGAATTTCTTCCCCCCCTCCGACCCACACAAAAAGACCCCGAAGGGGGAGACTCTCTGCAGCAACACAAGCGTTCAATGCACGTACCCAGCCCAGGGGCCGTCATTTGAGGACCCCTGATTTAGTGAAATATTTTTCTGTGGACCACCAAAATTTTCTCATGGACCGCCACTGGTCCACGGACCACCAATTGGTGACCACTCTCCAAAGCACCTGAAAAGCAATGGATGGAAACAAATCAAGGAGAGAAGCAACCTCGGTTTAAGAAGAAGTGATCCTGTCCCTCCTTCATACGATTTCTTCATTTGGGCGCAACTGGCATCGCTGTGTTTTTATTAAGCTGGGTTTAGCTGGTTGTGCGAATCCGGCCGGAATAAACCTGCCTCTCTGAGCAATTCATAAATTCTGCGCTGTTCTTTTCTTCACCTCACAGCTGCCCAGGGACAACCGAGCAGCATGAACTAAAATATCTCAGCCTCATCATAAAAATAGTCCCTTAAAATATGCAAATGCATGCAAAGCGGTATCTTTTTTGCATCTCCTTTTTTAAAAAGTGACATATGCTTGATGACGCATCCGTGCACCCGAGCTGACTAGAAATGCTTCGTCTGCAAAAATTTTCACATTTAACCCCTGGATTTATGTTTTGGGAGGGCGTGTTGTGTGTGAAGAGGGAGAGAAAGTTTTTTGCGATGTTCTTTTATTTTATATTTTATTTTACTTTTTAAGTTTAGTTTAGTTTCCCTTACTTCATTTCTTTTTATTGTATTTTATTTTTCTTAACCTTACCTTACTTTCTTTTTTATTTAATATTATTATTTTACTTTACTTTACTATACTTTACCTTATCTTATTTTTTACTTAGTTTAGTTTAGCTTACTTTAGCTTACTATTTTATTTTACTTTTTATTTTATTTTAGTTTACTTTATCTTACTTTGTTTTGTGTTTATTATCTTTTACTTTTTTTTCTTTACCTTACCATACTTTATTTTGTAAATTTTAAAGTTTAGTTTAGTTTTACTTTTAAAAAAAAATAGTTGCATTTCATCTTACTTTACTTTATTTTATTTTTTGTTTTATTTTAGTTCAGCTTAGTTTACCTTACTGTTTTAGTTTACTTTATTTTACTTTACCTCACTGTTTTATTTTATTTTACCTCACAATTTTATTTGACTTTATTTGACTTTGCCTCGCTATTTTATTTGACTTTATTTTACTTTACCTCGCTATTTTATTTGACTTTATTTTACTTTACCTCGCTATTTTATTTGACTTTATTTTACTTTACCTCGCTATTTTAATTGACTTTATTTTACTTTACCTTGCTATTTTATTTGACTTTATTTTACTTTACCTCGCTATTTTATTTGACTTTATTTGACTTTACTTCACTATTTTATTTGACTTTATTTGACTTTACCTCGCTATTTTAATTGACTTTATTTTACTTTACCTCGCTATTTTATTTGACTTTATTTGACTTTACTTCACTATTTTATTTATTTGACTTTACCTCGCTATTTTAATTGACTTTATTTTACTTTACCTTGCTATTTTATTTGACTTTATTTTACTTTACCTTGCTATTTTATTTGACTTTATTTAACTTTACCTCACTATTTTGTTTTATTCCTTTAATTATTTAATTTGAATTCAGTTCCCTTCTGGTCAGTTTGCATCACTGGCTATCTCCCATATGCATTTATGGTCCTGCATCGAATTCCACCTCATTCAGCCTCCGGCCAGTCAGAGAAACCAAAAAGCCGAGCTGAGCTATTAAATGTTCAACATTTGCCCTCATATGATTACCGACAATACAGGGATAAGCCGAAGCAAAGAGGCAGATGGCAAACAAAACTACTTGTTCTGAGGATGCAAACTCTTCCTTCCTCCTCCAACCAGGAACCTCTCCCAGCCTTTCCCATCCCTTCCAGTCATCCCAGTCATCTGTTTGCATTCCCTTCTCCATCTCCCACCTCCCTGGGGGTGGGCAGGGAGGGGAAGTGGGTTTTCCCATTACAGATTTGGCTTGCCCCCAGCGTTCCCCTCGAAATGTCCATGTCTGGGGTCAAGGATCACTCAACCAAAGCCAGGCTCTTAATTGTGGGGAGTTTCCCCCCTTCCTTTCCTGTTCCCTCTGTTGTTCCCCCTTCCCCAAATCTCTTGTTCTCCCTTCCTTAACATTCACACATACACACACACACACAGATGCTCCCCCCCCCCCCCCGTTCATTAAGGATTCTGCTCACCAGGGTGGAGAAGGAGCTCAGGGTGGAAGCAGATGGCAAACAGGCGGACAGGCGGTTCAGCAGCCGGCTTCCTCCTCCTCCTCCTCCTCCTCTTCCTCCCCTCGCCGAGCAGATGCCCCCGAGAACAAGAGCAAGGGAGGGGAGAGGGGGAGGATTAAAGGCCACTCGGTATCAATTAACATCAAAGGTCAGAGAACAAGGGCAGGGAGTGGGTGAGTGAGTGGGTGAGTGGGGGAAGAGAGATTAAGTAGCCAAACAAGGAACGTACTCCAGGGGAAGGGGATCTCTATCCTGACAGGCAGAAGCTGCCCAAAATTAATTAATTAATTAATTAATATTTTTATTTGTCACATGCATATAAGATAGATATAAGTATAAACCCTAAGAGACATGGTGGCTCAGTGGCTAAGACACTGAGGTTGTCGGATCGAAAGATCGGCAGTTCTAGCGGTTCGAATCCCTAATGCCGTGTAACGGGGTGAGCTCCCGCGACTTGTCCCAGCTTCTGCCAACCTAGCAGTTTGAAAGCAGGTAAAAAATGCAAGTAGAAAAAATAGGGACCCCCTTTGGTGGGAAGGAAACAGTGTTCCTTGCGCCTTTGGCGTTGAGTCATGCCGGCCACACGACCACGGAGACGTCTTCGGACAGCGCTGGCTCTTCGGCTTTGAAACGGAGATAAGCACCACCCCCTAGAGTCGGGAACGACTAGCACGTATGTGCGAGGAGAACCTTTACCTTTCTATAAGTATAAACATGATTATGAATACATGAAATGGGTACAAATAAATGGAAACAGTAGGATAGGGGTGGAAGGCATGTTGTTGCGCTTATGCACACCCCCTTACAGACTTCTTAGGAATGGGGTGAGGTCAACAGTAGACAGTCTAAGGTTAAAGTTTTGGGGGTTTGGGGATAAAACCACAGAGTCAGGTAGTGCATTCCAGGCATTCACCACTCTGTTGCTGAAGTCGTATTTTCTGCAATCAAGTTTGGAGTGGTTTACCTTGAGTTTGTATCTATTATGTGCTCCTGTATTGTTGCAGTTGAAGCTGAACTAGTCATTGATAGGTAGGACGCTGTAGCAGATAATTTTGTGTAGGTCAGGACCGAAGGCGGCATAGTTCTAAGTTGTCTAAGCCCAAAATTTCGAGCCTAGTGGCATAAGGGATTCTATTGTGAGCAGAGAAGTGGAGGACTCTTCTCGTGAAATATCTCTGGACTTGCTCGATTGTATTAATGTCCAATGTACAGTGCAGGTTCCAGGCAGATGAGCTGTAAAGCTACTTCAAGATTAGATTATGTAGGTTGAAAAAAAAAAAGCCGAGATGTCAAGCACCATGAAGAGAGCACTGGGGGAAGAGATTGGACAATCTTTTGTCCAAAATGCTACAGGTACTGTAGGCCATGAATCGTACGACAACACAATTCTGCTGAAGTGAGAAATTTGTGGCGTGAACTTAGTCCCGTTTTACAACCTCTCTTGCCACGCCCGTTAAGTGAGACAGCACATTGTTAAGTTGGTAACGGTAAGGGAGTCGGGCTCCCCCATGGGACTTCGCTTGTCAGAATGTTGCAAAAGGGAAATCCTGTAACCCTCGGGACACCCACAACTGTCATAGATATGAGAACATGCGAAGCAGAAAATTGATTCTTTAAAAAAAAAAAGAAAGAATTATTTTTCTACTTCAATCTAGAAGCTTTCTGGATTGTAATCAGTTGGTTGCAATTGCAAAGATCATCCTCCAATATTTAAAAGGAAATTTAAAAGGATGCAAGTCGTCCTTGGCTTACTGTTGTGACCCCAGGCTCACTTAGTCATTACAAGACAAAATTAGTCCCCAAACAAACCTATTTTATTATAACAGCAGAGAATTACTTCATTCCCAGCTTAGTCCAAATTAATTCCAAAACAAGTCCTTCAGAAAAAATCCTTCGGGCTTATCACAAACCTTTGGCTTGGCAAAGCCCCCACGAAGTTCAGAAAAAAGAGATGCCGACTGGAAAACAGATTTAGCAACGTTGCTACAAAGAGTCCAAGGGCTTTTGATGCTCTTTTAAAGCCTTCTGGGAGGAGCCAATCACCTCCTGGCCTTACTCCCGAGTTGTCCCTTCGAACGGTCACTAAACGGGACCGTTGTAAGTTTGAGGACTAATTTGAACTACCAAATTGCCGACTTCCTTTGTGATCAACCCGTTCAGTGTCTTACCCACTGGACCTCCTAGTCAGATATTTAATTTAACCAGATAGGATTAAACCCCTGTCATTCAGCTCACTCTTTATCAAATTCATTTCTTTACTTATTGCTTCTGATAGGAAAACTGGATGCAGTTTTCCAACTGGGGAAAAACTCACCCGGGCCACAGACGTTACCCATCTCCATGATAAAGAACCAAAATTTCCCCAAAACTGATTCGGGACATAAAAATTCATTTCTTTTTCTTCGGCACCTGGTTTTTCCTAGACATGTTTTCCAGAAGATAAAGGGTTAAAAGGGTCTTTCCCCCCCCCCACCCCCTTCTCTCTCTAGGGACCCAACCTCAAGTGACTGCCTTAAGAGGCCATCTGCCATCTGCCTGCCTCCCCGCCAACCAGCCTCCAAAAGAGGGAAGGGGGAAATTTGCACGCAGATGCTGCTTGCCACACATCAACACAGGACATCTTATAGGTTGGTAGGCAGAGATGCTGAAGTAAACCCACCCTGGCTTTCTAAAGAAATCCACCTGAGAGCTTTCCCAAGAATTTGGCCTTCTTCCTTTATTTGGGGAGAGAAGGTGGATGGGGGGTGGGAGAGATCCTTCAGGCTAAGACCGGCAATGAATTCTGCCCCATCCACCCCCCGGGCTGGTCAAAGATAGCCTCTAAAAAAAGTTTATTAGGAGGCTGTAAGATATCCATCACCAAGGAATAGCTGCATTAATCTCTTTTCATTGATCGGTTGATTGATTATGTGCCATCAAATGGTGGTCTGTTCTTAGCCACCACACAGGTAGATTTTCTCCATGACAATCCATCTCTAACCCGGTCCAGCTCCTTTCATGGTGCTCCCACTGCCACAGGAACTGAATTCATCCACCTTGCTACCGGTCCTTCTCCTTCTCCTTATTTCCTCTCCTCTCCTCTCCTCTCCCCTCCTCTCCTCTCCTCTCCTCTCCTCTCCTCCTCTCCTCTCCTCTCCTCCACCTACCTATTTATCTATCATCAATATCTATCCCATCCATCCCTATCTTTCTTCTTCCTTTTCCTCCTCTTCTTCTCCCTCTTTTTCTTTCTCTCCTCTCTTCTCCTCATCTATCTATCTATCTATCTATCTATCTATCATCTATCTATCTATCTATCTATCTATCTATCTATCTATCTATCTATCTATCTATCTATCATCTATCTATCTATCTCTATCCATCATCCATCCCTATCTTTCTTCCCTTCCTCCACCACTTCTTCTCCCTCTTCTTCTTTCCTCTTCTATCTATCTATCTATCTATCTATCTATCTATCATCTATCTATCTATCTATCTATCTATCTCTATCTATCTATCTATCTATCTATCTATCTATCTATCTATCTATCTATCTATCTATCTCTATCCATCCATATATTTCTTCTTCCTCCTCCTCTCCTTCTCCTTCTCCTTCTCCCTATCTATCTACCTATCTCCATCCATCCATCCATCCATCCATCCATCCATCCCTATCTTTCCTCCTCCTCCTCCTCCTCCTCCACTCCTCCTCCTCCTTCTTTCCTCTCATCTATCTATCTATCTATCTATCTATCTATCTATCTATCTATCTATCTATCTATCTAACATCTATCTATCTATCTATCTATCTATCTATCTATCTATCTATCTATCTATCTATCTATCTACTATCTCTATCCATCCATATCTTTCTTCTTCCTCCCTCCTCTCCTTCTCCTTCTCCTTCTCCTTCCTCTTCTCCTTCTCCTTCTCCTTCTCCTTCTCCTTTTCCTTTTCCTCTCCTTCTCCTTCTCCTCTCATCTATCTATCTATCTATCTATCTCCATCCATCCATCCCCTATCGTTCTTCCTCCTCCTCCTCTTCTTCCTCTTCCCTCTCCTCTCTCCTTACCCCTCTCTCCTGTGCTCCCCTCCTTCCTCTTCTTCCTCCTTGAAATTTAACTGTTTCCTGTCTGCATTGCTCTCTGAAACATATTACTATTTATCAATATAAACCCAGCATTTTTCCTAACCATGTTCATAAAAAAGTATTCCAGTTCATCATCTTGATGGACAAGAAAAAAGAAAACTTTATTTAAAATAACTCATTTGTCTGCTCTGGATAATTTTCCCTAGTAGGGAATCTAGATGAATTCCCCCCAGCCTATCTTTTTCATTCAAACTTCTCCCTGCAGGCTTAGAAAAAGTGTGTGATTGAACATTGGTGACATTTCAAAAACTGTCACCCACACCGAGTGAATTTAATTTGTTTCTAATCCACTTGATTTCAGTGTTGGATCTCGGTGGATTTTTTTTCTTTCATTCCCCGTTCCCCACCTTTGGACATCTAAAAAAAGAGGCTGATAAAGATTTCATGCTTAAGGCAGGACTAGAACTCACCTCCTTCGGTGAGTTCCAAGTCCCCCCATCTGGCTTTCATGCCAAAGGCAAGACTAAAACTCCCTGTCTCCTGGTTTCTAAGCCAGCACATTTAACACTTTTAAAGGTCCTGTTATCCCAAAGGTGCTTTTCAAGAGGCAACTGGACTTTCTTGTTTCTTCTTTTAAAGACGTTTCCCTTCTCATCCCAGAAGCTTCTTCAACTCTGACTGGATAGTGAGGAATGGAAGGATTGATACTCCTTGCAGACAGCTGGTTATTTGCCTCCTTTTTAGAGGGTTGTTGAGGCCACTTGGAGAGATTTATCTCGTCCTCAGGGTCACCTGAGTGGTGCAAATGGTTCCTGTAGTCGGCCATTTTGTCCCTCTCGAAATCCATTCCTACTCCCACACCGTTCCGAGGGGCTCATCCCAAATTGTACAGCTAAAAGTCTGTAGAGATTCTCGCAAAGAATGTAAGTCTTTCCATTCCCCGCTATCCAGTCAGAACTGAAGAAGCTTCTTGGATGAGAAGCAAAACGTCTTCAAAAGAGCCTGGATAGCTCAGCAGACTAATGCATTGTGATTAACTCCAGCTGTCTGCAATGACTATAAGTTCGAATCTCCCCAGGCTCAAGTTTGACTCAGCCTTCCATCCTTTCTAAGGTAGGTCAATTGAGGACCCAGTTTGTTGGGGCAATAAGCTGACTTTGTATAAAATATACAAAAGTATGAAGGCTATTGCTTTACACATTGTAAGCCGCCCTGAGTCTCCGGAGAAGGGCGGCATATAAATCAAAATTTTAAAAAAGAAAGAAAAAAAAATCCAGTTGCCTCTTGAAAAGCACTTGGGGGACATTTCTATGGAATAATCCACAGACAGACTGACAGACAGAAACACACACACACACAGCTCTAAGGCTAAGCCCAGAATGCTGTACAAATGGAAATCTCAGCAAGGAAAGGCAAAAAGGGGAGACAATCCAGAGTATGCTGTGGTTGGGGAGGAACATGGGCCAGTCCCTGGAGTCTGGGGAAGGCTCGGATGAGGGCTCTGCGTCAGAGGCAGAGAGGGGGCCAGGGCCGTCTGACAGTTATCAGCTGCCTTCGGAGTCGGACATCAGTGAGGCAGACGAACAGCTGAGCCTGTTCCCAGTGTGCCCATGCGCAGAGTTGCCAGATGAAGAGAACAACTAAAGAACAAGGGTCGGCTCGGGAGTAAGGCCACAGGTGGACGATGAATGACCCCTCCCAGAGGGAATTAAAAAAAAGGAGCGAAAGGGGAGTGGAGTTTACAGGAGACGATTAGTTCACTAATTGGTTCATGACTCCTTGCCAAGTTTTGAAGATATCGGCCTGGCAGCTCTCCAAGCCAGATAAGGTCCGTGACTGTACATTCACCCTTGAATGACTTTGCTGGATGTGAATGAGAGGAATTCACAGTCACTTAATAAAAGATCGTTTTTTGTCGGGACAAGGAGTCTGCTTCGTGGTTTGGGGAAGCCTAGGTTAGAACAGAGTAACTCCCCTCCTCTCCAGCCAAAAACAATCAAATCATGAATAAGGCAGTAATTCACCTTTCTCTTTTCTTTCAGGCAAGGGGCCAGAGTATTGCAGTGGAATGAGGCTGAGTGAGATCATAAGACACACACGGGTGGACCGAGATATCTGTCTTTGTCCTTCTGATTTGAAGAATAATTTCTTCTTCACGTTTAAGGGCTTCAAAGTGTGGGAGGGAATGGACCTCGTACCCAACTCCATTTCTGCAAGCGGAGTGAATATTTTACCAAAGCAAAGCGAGAACAAAAAAACCCCCAAAAAAGTCTTGGAGAATTTCCAATTTTTGCATTATCCTCCTCCTAGTCTTCCACCCCCAAATTTCTGCCTTTAGAATCCTACAAATTGTTTGGCCAACAGCCCAGAATCTGGCATAACCAAGGTGGATTAAAAATGAGTCGATCAATTCTTATGGGCTGAGGTGAGTAGCATATAAATGGAATGGAATGAATGGAATGGAATGGAATGGAATGGAATGGAATGGAATAGAATAGAATAGAATAGAATAGAATAGAATAGAATAGAATAGAATAGAATAGAATAGAATAGAATAGAATAGAATAGAATAGAATAGAAGATATGGAGAATGGAATGGAATGGAATGGAATAGAATAGAATAGGAATAGAATAGAATAGAATAGAATAGAATAGAATAGAATAGAATAGAATAGAATAGAATAGATATAGAATAGAATAGAATCACAGAGTTGGAAGGGACCATGGAGATCTTCTAGTCCAACCCCCCTGCTTAGGAAGAACCCCCTGCTTAGGAAGAAATCCTACACCACTTCAGGACAAATGGTTTATCCAACATCTTCTGAAAAACTTCCAGTGTTGGAGAACTCACAACTTCTGGAGGAAAGTTGTTCCACTGATTAATTGTTCTAACGGTCAGGAAATTTCTCCTTAATTCTAAGTTACTTCTCTCCTTGATTTCCATCCATCACTTCTCCTGCTTCAGGTGCTTTGGACAATAGCTTGACTCCCTCTTCTTTGGGGCAACCCTGAGACAATGGAAGACTGCTATCATGTCTCCCCTTCTTTCCATCAAACTAGCCGTACCCAGTTCCTCCAACCGTTCTTGATACGTTTTAGCCTCCAGTCCCTAATCCTCTTTGTTGCTCTTCTCTGCACTCTTTCTAGAGCCTCCACATCTTTTTTACATCATCATGACCAAAACTGAACGCAGGATTCCAAGTGTGGCCTTACCAAGGCCTTATAAAGTGGTATGAACACTTCATGTGATCTTGATTCTATCCCTCTGTTGATGCAGCCCAGAACTGTGTTGGCTTTTTTGGCAGTTGCTGTACACGGCTGGCTCATATCTAAATGGTTGCCCACTAGGACTCCAAGATCCCTCTCAAAGTTACACAGTTACTACTATTGAGTGAATATACTGTACCTGTGCATTTTGTCTTTCTTACCTAAATGTAGAACCTTACTTGTGATACAAGCAGGGAACATCTTGACTGCATCACATGTAAAAAGGGGTATCGGGAGTGGGTCCCCATGTTTGTGGCCACACCTCATTCTTTCTTTTTGTCCCTTCTCCCAGCAGAAACCCCAGAGTTGTGAGGAGAATTGTGTGCACTTTTGAAGAAACACCAATAGAGGCATATCAAAGAGCCCCCCCCCACCCCGAACACCCGTCGGCATTGACAAATTCACCATCAGTCAATTGCAAAAGGCAGCTTACTGGGAAAAAACTTATGTCCTACATCAAGATCATTAATACCATCAGCTATCAACATCTGTCTATCCCAGATTCTTGGAAGGACTCGATAGGTGGACAAAAATGTCAAATCCATTCTGAACATCTGGCCGACGAGGCCACGAATGAAAATAATAATACAGATTTCAGAACATACATCCAATATCCAGGCACTAGACAAGCACCACTGGGCATTTTTATCATTGTGACCTAGGCTCACTTAATCATTACAAGACAAAATTAGTCCCAAACAAAACCGTTTTATTAATAACAGCTGAGAATTACTTCATTCCCAGCTTAGTCCAAATTAATTCCAAAACAAATCTTTCAGAATAAGCCCTTCAGGCTTATCACAAACCTTTATCTTCTTTGGCACCCTGCCAAAGGCCTTTCTTGGCAAAGCCCCACGAAGTTCAGAAACAAGAGATGCCGACTGGAAACAGATTTAGCAATGTTGCTTTCCTACAAAGAGCCCGAAGAGCTTTGCTGCTCTTTTAAGCCTTCTGGGAGGGGCCAATCATCTCCTGGCCTTACTCCTGAGTCGTCCCTTTTGCTTTAGCTGCTCTTGCCTTCTGGCAGCTCTGTGAATGCGTGCACTAGGAACAGGCTCCTCCGGTTCCTCTGCCTCTCTGCTGTCCGACTCTGGAGGCTCCAGAGTCCGTGCATCGCTCCCAGATGGCCCTGGTCCCATCTCTGCCTCCAATGCAGAGCCCTCATCCGGGCATTTCCCAGACTCCAGGACTGGCCCATGTTCCTCCCCAGCCTCCTCACTGTTCGACTCCATTGCTAGCTCCGTGGACTGCTGGTGGACCATAATACTTAGGGACTAAAAACCAGCTTTCCCCATTTTTTTAAAAGCAGAACTTAACGTTCTATGAAGACAAATTCCTTTTTTTCATTACCTGGAATGGGGTATATATACCTGGGCATATTTGGACATAACAAATCAAAACACATCTTATATATTATTTGTATCACGGGTCTCTGGTTCATTTCCTAACCAGAATGAAGGCCGGTCTAGTCTTGAGTTATAAATTGCACCGCATCCTTAGCAGGGACTCCGACGTGCATCATTCAAAAAAAAAAATTACAGAAAATAACAATCCATTTCCATGCTTATGGTATATATTTATCTTGCTGGAAGAAATGGGGCAGACCCCTCCCCTCCCTCCAAGAGATCTGGTAATGACATCAATTACCGCTCGGAGAAAAAACATCCATCCATTCCAATAAGAGCTTTACGTCCAGAGACAGCCAAACCTTGACGTAACCGCCGGCTGTCAAAAATAAAAGCAAGCAGAAAACGGGGATGCTTTGAATATACGGGGCTACGATGGAGCTTAGAAGCAGGACCTGACCTTTGAGGATTAAAGCTGCACATTTTGATGGAATAGAAGAGTCTTCGGTGGTTCTGAAATAAGCTGAAGTTATGTTTTCTGGAAGGAAGGGAGGGAGGGAGGGGAGGGGAGGGGAGGGGAGGAGGGGAGAGAGAGAGAGGAGAGGAGAGGAGAGGAGAGAGAGGAGAGGAGAGGAAGAGAAAGAGAAAGAGAAGGGAAGGGAAGGGAAGGGAAGGGAGGAAGGGAAGGGAAGGGAAGGGAAGGAAGGGAGAAAATATATTTTCTGGAAGGAAGGGAGAGAGGAACGAAGGGAGGAGGGAGGAGAAAGGAGAGGAGTGGGGGAAGGGAGGAAATTATGTTTTCTGGAAGGGAAGGGAAGAAGGGAGGGAGGGAGAGAGGGAGGGAGGAGAGGACAAGGGTGGGAGGGAAGGGTAGAGAAGGAAAGGAAAGGGAAAGGAAGGGAGGAAAATATGTTTTCTGAAGAAAGGAAGGAAGGGAAGGAAGGAGGGAGGGAGGGAGGAAAAGAAGGAAAGGGAAGGGAAGGGAGGAAGATATGTTTTTTCTCAGGAAGGACCTCGGAAAGTTGGAAGGCTGAGTCAATCTTGAGCCGATCAGGATCGAACTTGCTGGCAGTGGGCAGAATTGGCCTGCAGTACCACATTCTAACCACTGCGCCACCAGAGCTCTAGATGTTCCATTAGATGGAACAAGGGAATATTTTCCCCTCTAGTACCGATACAGCTCAGTGTAACAAGTCTGTTTCCCTCACAGCTTAGGCAAGAGAGGATGGACACAACAGGGGTGGGGCAACATTGTCAAGACATATTTATGCATAGTTAGGCATGAATAAGGAACTCTTAACACTTATTCTCTGTCACCAATTGCCTCCCTCCCCTCTCTCTCCTCTCATCTCCACTTATTTTAATTAATTTAATTTAATTGATCATATTTCTATGCTGCCCAACTCCCAAGGGACTCTGGCAGCTTCTCTCCCAACCTCTCCTGTCCCTCCTCCTCTCCCCTCCCCTCCCCTCTCTCTCCTCTCCTCTCCTCTCTCTCCTCTCCGCTTACTTCGTTAGTTAATTTAGTTAGTTTATTAAATTTGTATACCACCCTTCTCCTAGTGGCCTCAGGGCGGTGCACAGTCAGGAATAAAAAAACACTTCGATACACAATTTAAAATTTGTAAAAGAATTAAATTATTTTTGGCCCAGAAAATTTAAAAAAACTTCTCTCCTATCCTCTCCCCTCCCCTCTCTCTCCTCTCGTCTCCACTTATTTAATTAATTTAATTTAATTGATCAAATTTCTAGGCTGCCCAACTCCCAAGGGACTCTGGGCGGCTTCTCTCCTAACCTCTCCTGTCCTTCCTCCTCTCCTCTCCTCTCCTCTCCTCTCCTCTCCTCTCCTCTCCTCTCCTCTCCTCTCCTCCTCTCCTCTCCTCTCCTCTCCTGCCCTCTCCCTCCTCACCTCCCCTCACCTCCTCTCCTCTCCCCTCCCCTCCCCTCTCTCTCCTCTCCTCTCCTGCCCTCTCCCTCCTCACCTCCCCTCCCCTCCTCTCCTCTCCCCTCCCCTCCCCTCTCTCTCCTCTCCTCTCCTGCCCTCTCCCTCCTCACCTCCCCTCACCTCCTCTCCTCTCCTCTCCCCTCCCCTCCCTCTCTCTCCTCTCCTCTCCTCTCCTGCCCTCTCCCTCCTCACTCCCCTCACCTCCTCTCCTCTCCCCTCCTCTCCCCTCCCCTCCCCTCTCTCTCCTCTCCTCTCCTGCCTCTCTCCCTCCTCCCCTCCCCTCCCTCACCTCCTCTCCTCTCCCCTCCCCTCCCCTCTCTCTCCTCTCCTCTCCTGCCCTCTCCTCCTCACCTCCCCTCACTCCTCTCCTCTCCCCTCCCCTCTCTCTCCTCTCCTCTCCTGCCCTCTCCCTCCTCACCTCCCCTCACCTCCTCTCCTCTCCTCTCCCCTCCCCTCCCCTCTCTCTCCTCTCCTCTCCTGCCCTCTCCCTCCTCACCTCCCCTCACCTCCTCTCCTCTCCTCTCCCCTCCCCTCCCTCCCCTCTCTCTCCTCTCCTCTCCTGCCCTCTCCCTTCTCCCCTCCCCTCCCCTCCTCTCTCTTCTCGATGGGGTTGGGGGGACATGATAGCTGACTTCAGTCCCTGAGTTGCTGTCACAAATAAGAGGGAATTGATTTATTCTCCAAAACAACACTGACAGCATGACAAGAACTAACAGATTGGAAGCTTATCAAGAGAGATCCAACGTAGAATTAAGGAGAAATTTCCCTGACAGAGACAATCATCAAACAGTGGAAGGGCTTGCCTTTCTGGGTGGCTCCATCACTAGAGATCTTAATGAGAAGATTGGGCAACCAATTTGTCCAGAATAGCCATAGGACCTCCTGCTCCAGCAGCGGGTTGGACTAGATGACCTCCAAGGTCCCTTCCAACCCTATTTATCCTATGTCGTATGTTCTACAGCACAAAAACCCTCGCAAGGGCTCCCCTGTTTCCACTACATCAAGTCCTGGGAAGAAAGCCAGGTTTTCAGTGTGTTTTTTGGACAAAATAGGAGCCATATGGATCTCGGGGAGGGATTTTGATCTAGAGGGACATGGGAAAAATTGAAGGATAATTTATCTTAACTGGACAGATTTCTCTTTCTCTCTCTTTCTAAGAGAGCCTTGCGTGAATGTTTTCGCCAATCTTTGTTTGCATTTTTCATCCCTTCTCCCCTACTGCTCCTTTTGTTCCTTTTTTTGGCAGCATTGTTCTGTTTCCAGCACTTGCAAAGTGCCCTCAGCCACGTTAATTCCAGGAAAACAAGCAGAATAAGAAAGAAAGGAAGAAAGAAAGAAAGAAATATTGAGGTGTGCCTGCAGGCCCTCATT
>CM075968.1:22013640-22033640 GCA_038048745.1 Coluber constrictor foxii
AGAGGAGGAGGAGAAGGAGAAGAAAGACAGAAAAAGAAAGAAAGAAAGAAAGAAAGGAGGAAATTGAGCATCCCTCCATTGTTCGTCGGGTTGAAGGGGGGAAGGAAAGAAAGAAACCTCTCGGTCAAGGTAGCCCCGTAGCTGGATCAAGAGGCAGGAAAAGCCCCCCCACTCCTCTCCTCTCCTCCAGGGTCGTCTACTCGGGAGTCCCCGATTCAGGGGTCCCCAAATCCTGCCTGCCTCCTCCGGGCTCCAAGAAAACCCCCCCACGCCCTTTCTGGATGTCCACGCGGGGTGCGTTTTCAGCACCTCGGAGAGCTCAGCGACATGGCCAGCCTACAGCAAGGCGAGAAGCAGCTGTTTGAGAAGTTTTGGGAAGGGACCTTCCGAGCCGTGGCCACCCCCAGGTTGGGAAGCATCATCATGACCAAGATCACCTCCGGTACCAAGCCCCTGGCCAGGTAAGACCCTCCGTCCCGGCCACTCTGTGACCGAGACACCCTGGAGCAATCTGGTCGCTCTGCTGATTCGCTGGCTGGGATATTCTCCGTTGGGAGAGTTGATGGATGGGAAGGCTGTTTTCATTGGGAGTAGTAGTGGTGGGGTCATCATTTGGCAGGTTGAAAACTTTTCTCAAGGTCCTGGGTAGCGGAGAAAGATTTCGCCTCTGGTTCCTTGCCAATTTGGTGCCGCAAATGATATTAACGCTACGTCTCTTACATTTATTACAATTTGTATTATTTACAACTCCGGCTTTTATGCTCGCCTCTAATACCGTTGACATTGTATTGTGGTCCTGTTAATATTGCTACCCCCGCTCTTTATTTCTGCTGTCTTATTTTTGCTTGGATCGGCCGCTGGGATGAATCTTCTTTTTGAGCTGCTCTTGATTTGAGTTCATCTGGGATGCTCTTTTCAAATTAATTTTCCTTTGGATGACAAGAGCTTCTCCTGCTCTTCCACGCCACCTCAAATATTCGTGGGACAAGCCACGAGCCCAAGAAAAAAGGTTGATTCTTAATCTTTACCAGCCAGTGATGGTAAACATCCTTATGGATACAGATGGTCAATCTTGACCGAAGAGTGTGTCAATTTTTTTCTGACAGATAAAGATAGATTGATCATATAATGGATCTCCCATGACCTTCAAAGATTCAGGCAGGAAGGGACACTGTCAAGAGGCAGAAACACAAAGGTGTACAAATTATTTGGCTGAAAAAGTGAAGGAGGAATATTCTTTAGACAGATCCTTTAGTATTTGCCTTCTTTTCTTGTCAGTTTCATGCGTTCCTGAAATAAAACTCTAGCAGGGTTATTCAATGGTGGGAGAAGACAAACACCTCTGGGATTTCTCAGAGGAATATTATGGATTAAGAAAGATAAATGTAGAAACTAGATGTGATTGATATCCCTCTAAGGTGCATTGGTTAAGAGTGTTGGTCTAGAATAGTGAAAACCTAGTCCATGTTCAGCCATGGATCTTCCTGGTTTTTTGGACCAGTCATTCTGTCTCCTTCCAGCCTATCCCATGTGGTTGGGAGGAAAACTAAGAAAGAGAGAGAGTGAGAGAGAAAGAGAGGGATATGCATATAGCTTTGAATTCATGGAGAAAAACAGAGACTTGTAAAGACCAGAAACGATAATATGATTTCCTGGAGGAGGAATTCCAGTGATGGTTTTCATCCAAGCTTTCCTGCCCATTATTCAGCTGCCCGTCTGGAGAAGACGTGTCACCTCCTAGGAGCTTCCTGAAGGACAAATGCATGTAACCTCTTGGCCCTGATGGTAGCAAATAGGGCTGTTCTTGATAGCTTCCCTATCTGCTTTTTCCCTGAAATGGCCCAAAATAACATTTGTTTATTAGGAACAAGAGCGGAGCAGTGGTCATACAGTATGTGTGTTGTTGTGCGAAAAGTACCGGAGTCGTTTTTCTATTTGCTTTCAAGATAATTGACAGGGTGTCCCTTGAGATGCTGTTTTCCCATCCCTGACAGCAACATCCTCAAAATCACAATGCCCTAGGGGTTTATCCTTGTGTTGTTAGTTCAGAAGTGGGAAGCTTTCAGAGCAATGAGTTTCTCGTAACACTGGAGCAGGAGGCTACAAAATGTGCACCATCGCATCCCGTATTTACGTGAAGTTGCTTTTGTTGTTGTTATTGTTGTTGGGGAAGAGTTTTGAAGGGGCTGTTTCTTTCATGGCTAAAATGACCACAGTTGCCTGTCTTGACCAAGGTTCGACTTGGTCAACATTTAGAGAGAGTGTGAGAGATTAGGAGAAAACCATAAGGTTGTAATGTAGGGAGGGAGGGAGGGAGGGAGGGAGGGAGGGAGGGAGGGAAGGAAGGAAGGAAGGAAGGAAGGAAGGAAGGAAGGAAGGAAGGAAGGAAGGAAGGAAGGAAGGAAGGTGGTTAGATAGATGAATAGGCGGATGGGAAGGAAGGAAGGATGGTAGGAAGGAAGGAAGGAAGGAAGGAAGAAGGTTAGATAGATGAATAGGTGGATGGGAAGGAAGAAGGAAGGAAGGAAGGAAGGAAGGAAGGAAGGAAGGAAGGAAGGTGGTTAGATAGATGAATAGGTGGATGGGAAGGAAAGAAGGAAGGAAGGAAGGAAGGAAGGAAGGAAGGAAGGAAGGAAGGAAGGAAGGAAGGAAGGAAGGTGGTTAGATAGATGAATAGGTGGATGGGAAGGAAGGAAGGATGGTAGGAAGGAAGGAAGGAAGAAGGTTAGATAGATGAATAGGTGGATGGGAAGGAAGGAAGGAAGGAAGGAAGAAGGAAGGAAAAGGAAGAAAGATGGTTAGATAGATGAATAGGTGGATGGAAGGAAGGAAGGCAGGCAGGAAGGAAGGAAGGAAGGAAAGAAGGAAGGAAGGAAGGAAGATGGTTAAATAGATGAATAGGTGGGTGAGAAGGGAGGGAGGGAGGAAGGAAGGATGATTAGATGAATAGGTGGATGGGAAGGAAGGAAGGAAGATGGTTAGATAGATGAATAGGTGGATGGGAAGGAAGGATGGTAGGCAGGCAGGCAGGCAGGCAGGAAAGAAGGAAGGAAGGGAGGGAGGGAGGGAGGGAGGGAGGGAGGGAGGGAGGGAGGGAGGAAGGAAGGAAGGAGATTAGATGAATAAGTGGATGGGAAGGAAGGAAGGAAGATGGTTAGAAAGATGAATAGGTGGGTGGGAAGGGAGGGAGGGAGGAAGGAAGGAAGGAAGGAAGATGGTTAGATGAATAGGTAGATAGGAAGGAAGGAAGGAAGGAAGGAAGGAAGGAAGGAAGGAAGGAAGGAAGGAAGGAAGGAAGGAAGGAAGACGGTTAGATGAATAGGTGGATGGGAACGAAGGGAGGGAGGGTGGGAGGGAGTTTGCTGTGACAAAGTCAGTTTTGTAAAGTTACAGAATACAGAATAATAGAGTTGGAAGGGACCTTGGAGGGTCTTCTAGTCCAACCCCCTCCTTAAGCAGGAGACCCTAGATCATTCTGGACAAACGGTTGTCCAATCTCTTCTTTAAAACCTCCAGTGATGGAGCCTCCACAACTTCTGGAGGCAAGCAGTTCCACCGATTCATTGTCCTCCCTGTCAGGAAATTTCTCTTAATGTTAGGTTGGATCTCTCTTTTTTAAAAAAAACCTCCCCCCATGGCTTCTTCTCCTGCAGCTGATAAATAATGAGCTCCAACCTGTTAGTTGATCAATAAATAATAATTCAATAAATAAAAACCCGCTTCATTTTTCTTCTACAGAATTGGCTCCAAAAACGTATCCATGTGGCCTCTCAGAGTTGAGTTTGACTTGGCCGAGTCTTTGCTTATAGTTTTCGTGTGTTTTTCGCTTCGAAATGGCAGTTTAAAAAAAAAACAACAACCTGTTGTGATCCGAAATCTGAAAAGGAATACTTGGATCTACCATCATTGGTCTTTATTATTTATTTATTTTCCAGATCCTTAAAATTCTTAGAACGACAGAACCTGGGCGCGTCTTTCTGATTGCACGAGTGTTTCCATCTCTCTCTCTCTCTTTCTTTCTTTTTTTTTAAACTCCATCAGTTAAAAACTGTGCAGCTGTACAAGAAATGAATGTGTATTTGGGGGGAAATTGGGGCATCTGTATGAAGTAAAGCCCTTCCTACACGGGGATGTGGAGAAGAGGTGGTTACAAGTGAGGATTTTTGTGATTTTCGTTCCGTGTTCTTCCTTGGAAACTGTTCTGCATTGCTTGACATTATGACTCTTTCCGATTTCAAACTGGGGGGGGGGGGGGGGGGAGACAATCCGTTTGATAAAACTGCTTCCTTTTTCGCTTTTTCTTTTTTGCTAGCTCTTTTTTTTCTTTCCCCCTTTCTAATCTGAATCTAATCTTGGATCCTTTCTTGAGGAATTTTCTTTCCTGCATTTCCGTGGTTTTATCCACAGCAATGGACATGTTTTTAAATGGCTCGTGGTTTCATTTAATGCAGCCGTTCGGAGCGGTTGGGAATTTCTAAAAAGCATCCTTTTTTTTGTTTTCAAAAAGGAAATGACGGATGGAAAAAGAGTGTGGTTTAATTATGGGGGAATCCCAAGGTCAACTCAGCTGCCTTTTCTTACACCTGTTTTTCCCTCTCACTGTTTATCCATCCATCCATCTCCATCTCCAACCCTCTCGCTCTGGATTTATTTATTTATTTATTTATTTATTGAATTTGTATACCGCCCTTCTCCCAAAAAGGGACTCAGGGCAGTGGACAGCCCAAAATTAAAATACAAACAATACAAAAGTTAAGATAGCTAAAAATAAATTAAATCAATCGACATCTAGTTTAAACCCCAAGTCTATAAAAATTTAAGAAATTCCCATAAAAAACCATTTAGGCTAGGCCGGCTTACTGGAATAAATGAGTCTGCAGGGCCTTACGGAAAGTACGGAGGTCCGGGATCGGTCGTTGTTCCTTCTTCCTCTCTCCGTCTCACTGTCCCATCCATCCATCCATCCATCCATCCATCCCTCTCACTATCCTTCCATCTATCTCCATGTCCATCTCAACACTCTCACTGTCCCCCCTCCCTCCTTCCCTCCCTCCCTCTTACTGTCCATCTATTCATACCTCCATCTCACTGACCTTCCATTCAATCTCCAACTCTCTCAGTCCTTCCTCAGTCCCTCTGTCTCACTGTCTATCCATTCTTCCCCAACCAACTGTCCTTCCAACCATCGACATCTCCGTTTTCAACCATCTCACAGTCCTTCCTCCCTCTCTCTGTCATCCATCCATCCATCTTTCTATCCATCCATCCATCATCCATCCATCCACACATCTATCCATCCATATATACGTCCCACCATCCTTCCATCCATCTCACCATCTTCATCTTCAATCCCCTCCCTGCCCTCCCTCCCACCCCCCACCCAACTAGGCCGATCTCCAGACATAACTGCAAAACTGTCCTGTTGCTTTTTAAGATATACACCTAAATATATCCAGTGCAATCTAATCTCAATCCCAATCTAATTAAGGAGGGAAGCAACTTGGAACGAAGGAGAAATTTCCTGACAGTGAGAACAATTAACCAGTGGAACAAGTTGCCTCCAGAAGTTGGTCAATGCTCCAACACTGGAAGTTTTAAGAAGAGGTTGGATAAACCATTTGTCTGAAGTGGTGTAGGGTTTCCTGCCTAAGCAGGGGGTTGGACTAGAAGACCTCCAGGGTCCCTTCCAACTCTGTTATTCTATATAAAAAATGGTTGGTGGAATTTGGTATGTCTAGTCTGATGAAAAGACGGACTAGGGATGACATGATAGCAATATTCCAATATCTGAGGGGCTGCCCCAAAGAAGAGGGAGTCAAACTATTCTCCAAAGCACTTGAAGGCAGGACAAGAAACAACGGATGGAAACTCATCAAGGAAAGAATTCTCTCTTCTTTCTTCTTTTCATTAGGGAATAGAGCTTTGTAAAGAAAAAATAGTGAGGTAAAGTAAAATAAAACTCTGCTATTCTAAAATTCTAGAATTCTAGAATTCTAGGGGGATTCTGGGAGTTGAAGTCCACCCATCTTCAAGCTTCCTAGGTTGAGAAGCACTGATTTAGAGCCCTGAAAAGTGGTCCTAGCCATCTTCAGTCTATGCCTCCAAACTTGGCAATTTTTAAGACTCAACTCCCAGAATTCCCCAGCCACACGTCTTCCCTTGCAGCACTTCTTCTTGGGCCATATCCATCACCAGACGTTGGCGATCATGTTGGCCATCTAATTTTTATCAACAGCTGCACGAAAAATAGTAGCGGGGTTTTTTTCTTTTCATAAAACAAATCCCCCTCTCAAAACCTACGAGGGGAAGAACCCCCTCCCAACGGAGAACACATGAGTTTTGTTAGGTTGCAAATTCCCCAACCTATTTATGGACAGCTAAATTATTCCGAGACCTTCTTTGGGGGCAGTAAAACTATTCAGTCATTTATCAAATGCAGGATTTTCTCCTAGCATTCATAGTAACCCCAGAATTTTTTTTGGGGGGGGGAAAAATCCCCTGGAGAGAATTTCCTCCTGATCTTCCTCAGGTGAAGTGTGAAAAAACTAGAGAAAATGCCAGCCCGCTGGAGAGAAGTTTGTTGCGCAGAAGGCAAACCATTCCCAGCCACCATTTTATTGCAGGTTATTGGCAGGACTTGCCTGATCCCTTTTATTTTTAAAATCTTTTTAGAGTTTGATTGTTCTATTTTAATATTTATCTGTTTTAAATTTCAGCCAAATTTATATCTGTTTTTAGTATGATTTTAACTTTTATGTACTGGTTTTTAGTCGGCTGTTCACCGCCCTGAGTCCGTAAGGAGAAGGGCGGTATATAAGTCTAATTAATAAATAATAAATAAAATAAAATAAATATTGCTTTAGGTGCCGAAACTTCACCTTTCTCCCTTGAGAATTTTACTAGCATTTTTATTATTTTTTTTTTTTTTACCTCCTCGGGAGTTAAAAAAAAGCAGATTCACCAAAGTTGAATGAGAGAGAACGGTGGGCGAACGAGCCGCCTTTCTGAGTCCTTCGAGGGAAGGACGAAACGGCGTGTTTGTGGAATAAAGCTCGGTGCGTTTTTGCCGAAAGCTGCCACTCACGCGCAGCGTCGATCACTCACAATTTTAGTAAGCCTTTAGTAAGAGAGGAAAGGAAAGAAAAAGAGATTGTAATGTGGTGAAGAGGAATCGCTTTTCATCACTGTGCGATCGGTGATATGATAGCAGCCTCGCAGGATTTGAGGGACTGTCATTGAGAAGAGGGGAGGTCAACCTGTTCCCCAAAGCACCCGAAGGCAGGACAAGAAGCAATGGGTGGAAACTAATCAAGGAGAGAAGCAACTTAGAACTAAGGAGGAATTTCCTGACAGTTAGAACAATTAGCCAGTGGAACTGCTTGCCTCTAGAAGTTGTGGATGCTCCATCTCTGGAGGCTTTAAAGAAGAGATTGGACAACCATTTGTCTGAAATGGTCCAGGGTCACCTGCTTGAGTAGGGGGTTGGATTAGAAGACCTCCAAGGTCCCAACTCTTCTCTTCTCTTCTCTTCTCTTCTCTTCTCTTCTCTTCTCTTCTCTTCTCTTCTCTTCTCTTCCCTTCCCTTTCCCTTCCCTTCCCTTCCCTTCCCTTCCCTTCTCCTCTCCTCTCCTCTCCTCCCCTCTTCTCTTTTCTCTCCTCTCCTCTCCTCCCCTTTTTCTTCTCTTCTCTTCTCTTCTCTTCTCTTCTCTTCTTTTCTCTTCTCTTCTCTCGTCTCCTCTCCTCTCGTCTCCTCTCCTCTCCTCTCCTCTCCTCTCCTCTCCTCTCCTCTCCTCTCCTCTCCTCTCCTCTCCTCTTCTCTTCTCTTCTCTTCTCTTCTCTTCTCTTCTCTTCTCTCTTTTCTTTTCTTCTCCACTCCTCTCCTCTCCTCCCCTTTTTCTTCTCTTCTCTTCTCTTCTCTTCTCTTCTTTTCTCTTCTCTTCTCTCGTCTCGTCTCGTCTCGTCTCCTCTCCTCTCCTCTCCTCTCCTCTCCTCTCCTCTCCTCTCTTCTCCTCTCCCCTTCACTCCCATTCCATTCCATTCCATTCCATTTGTTTTTTCCTGCCCAGGTGTCTAAAATGGTTTAGGGTCTTTCAACTCTGTTGTTCTGTTATTCTGACTTGTGTATTTTTTTCCCCTTTCAATCTTGTCTTTCCTCCCTGAGCTTAAGATGGCAATGCCACCCATACGCTTTCCAGAGCCTCTGTGAATTTTCTTTTTTCATTTACTTATGGCTACAATACATGTCTTGGGTACTGGGTTGGGTGTCCCTGGTTCTTACATATACATTCTTCTTCCTTCTTTTGCCTCCTTCCTCTTCTGTTTACCCTCACGTCGGGTTTTCGAACTCGTCCACGTGAAAGCTCAGAGGTCCCCTTGACTCATGTTGCATCAGCCTTAATCTGCACTGAAACAACTCATTTTCTCTGCCCTGTCAACCTGGGTGGACTGTTATTTCCTTCTCCTGCCAAACTGAGACACGAGGCTGTTTTGAAACAAGGATGTAATCCTATCAGAGATAGATCTCTCTGGCTAGGCACCATGACCTTCTAACTTGCTAGAGGAGATCCTCTTCAAAAAAAAACAACCCAAAAAACAAACTTACCGTGTTTCTCTGAAAATAAGACCGGGTCTTATATTATTTTTTGTTCCAAAAGTTGCATTATGACTTATTTTCTAGTTAGGTCTTATTTTTGGAGAAATACGGTATTAATTGTGTCCATCTGGCTATTGAGCTTAATTAACTGGGCTTATTTTGGGGGGGGATTATTATTATTATTATTATTATTATTATTATTTAATCTGTAGTGAGATTCACAGTCTTTGAGGCTGGTTAATAGCTCAGCAGCTCGAGTCCTAACCAAGGACCTAGGAACTCTTAAGGTATTGTCGGATTATTATTATTATTATTATTTAATCTGTAGTGAGATTCACAGTCTTTGAGGCTGGTTAATAGCTCAGCAGCTCGAGTCCTAATCAAGGACCTAGGAACTGTTAAGGTATCGTCAGAGGATGTAATTTATTATTATTATTATTATTATTATTATTATTATTATTATTTAATCTGTAGTGACATTCACGGCCTTTGAGGCTGGTTAATAGCTCAGCACCTCGAGTCCTAACCAAGGACCTAGGAACTGTTCAGGTATCGTCGGAGGATGTAAGCTGTTCCAAGTAAGGTGGTTTTTGTAGAGTCAAAATGTTCAAGTCCGGTAAATTTATTATTATTATTATTATTTTATTTCTATACCGCCCTTCTCCCGAAGGACTCAGGGCGGTTGTACAGCCTGTTAAAAGCACAAAGACAAACATAAATTAAAAATAATTTAAATTATTAAATCATTTCGGCTCAAATATAAAAATATAAGACCCCAAATATAAAACCCCAAATTTAAAATGTCCAGTTAAAATCATTACATTGATAGCCCAGCCTGGCGGAACAACCAGAGGGCGCAGCGAAATATACGGAGGTCGGAGAATAGAAAATTATAGAATAGAAAAATTAGAATAGAATAGAATAGAAAAGTAGAATAGAAAATTATAGAATAGAAAAATTAGAATAGAATAGAATAGAAAAGTAGAATAGAAAATTATAGAATAGAAAAATTAGAATAGAATAGAATAGAAAAGTAGAATAGAAAATTATAGAATAGAAAATTATAGAATAGAAAAATAATAGAACAAAACAGAATAAGTTGGAAGGGGCCTTGGAGATCTTCTAGTCCAACCCCCTGCTCAGGCAGGAAACCTTTTACCATTTCACACAAATTGTTGTCCAATCTCTTCTTAAAAACCTTTCGTTGATGGAGCACCCACAATGACTTGGAGGCAAGTCATTCCACTGATCAATTGTTCTCACTGCCAGGAAATTTCTCCTCAGTTCCAGGTTGCTCCTCTCCTTGACGAGTTTCCATCCATTGCTTCCTGTCCTGCCTTGCTTTGAGAAGACGGGCAGGGTTTCTAAAATTGTAGAAAGAAACATCAGCACCTTGTACTGTGCTGATGACACTATTCTGACAGCCGAGCTTGCAAATGATCCGCAAGGCTCTAATAATGAAAGTCAAGGCTCAGAGCGGAGGGAGAAAAAATGAGAATATGATTAAATATCAGGGAGACTAAACTACTGACAAGTACAGCAACCTCAGAATTGACAGGAGAGATATTGAAATGGTGTTTGAGCTCCGATTTTAGGGTCTGCTGTCAACTTGGGAGTCTCCAGGGGACGTGAGCCGATGAGACGGTGCCGCGTTCCAAATCAGGATCAGAATAAGAGCTGGACAGGAGCCTGGAGGTCCTCTAGTCCAACCCCTTTTCAAGCAGGAGATCCTTGCTTTTTAATTATATACGTCATTCTTGGTGGTTGTTTATATTGCTGCCTTATCATTTCTAATTGTAAGGCACCCAGAATCGTGTTTTATGAGATGGGTGGGCAGCTCTATAAATACAATAAATAAAAAAACTTTCACTTCTCATTATAGAGAAGGATGTTGAGACTGTGGAAAGTGTGCAAAAAAAGGGCCACAAAGATTTTTAGAGGGCTGGAAGCTAAAACATATAAAGAACGGTTTGCAAGAATTGGGTATGTCTAGTTTAAGGAAGAAAAGGACTAGGTGTGACATGATAGGAGTGTTCCAATATCTCAGGGGCTGCCCACAAAGAAGAGGCAGTCAAGCTATTCTCCAAAGCATCTTCTGAAGGCAGGACAAGAAGCAATGGATGGAAACTAATGAAGGAGAGAAGCAACTTAGAACTAAGGAGAAATTTCCTGACAGTGAGAACAATTAATCAGTGGAACTCCTTGCCACCAGAAGTTGTGAATGCTCCAACACTGGAAGTTTTTAAGAAGATGTTGGAGAACCATTTGTCTGGAGTGGTGTAGGGTTTCCTGCCTAAGCAGGGGGTTGGACTAGAAGACCTCCAAGGTCCCTTCGAAGTCTGTCATTCTTTTTTATAGAAGCCGTATTCCTTTTCTTGGGGGAATTTATTTCGTGGTCTGCTCTACTTAAACGCAACTGACAAGGCACCAGATCATGGGCCAGTCTCTTCTCCTGGCTGACAAGCTTGTGCAGTTTGGGAAGTACTCACTTGACCTTTAGCCCTGACCCATCTTTCCAGTTGCATTAATTCATTCGGTTCCCCCCTCCATCCCTGCCCTTTGGGCAGGGAGAAATAAATCTTCTGTGTGACAGTTTTTTTCCCTCAATAGGACGCTTGCTCTCACAACGCTGTCATCAAATTGGCTGTCCCCCTTTGCTGATGTCTCTCTCTCTCTCCTACTCCCCTTAGTCCCTTTTTCCAATCCTGGCCGTCTTCCAGACGTCCCTCCAAGGCCAACGGTGACGAATCCTAGCTGATTTTTTTCATTCCTGGAGGTCCGGCATTGGGCAAAGGACCCTTTGAATAACAGTGCAGCTGAGGACAACGGGCTGCGAGGCTGGGGAAACAGATGTAGGCGTTCTCGGAGAGGGGCAGAAGAGAAAAATAGCCAGGATTGGACCTTGGGGAGGAAAAAGCTACACACTGAGTAGGGCTGGAAGGCAATATTTGAAGTCCTTGCTTTGTCATTGCCTTGGGTGAGTGCAATTAATTTCATCCACGGATGCCCAACGAATCTGAGCACAGGCTGCAATTTTCAGAGAGGAAAAACACTTTTGGAGGGGGGGGAGAAGCTTCCTTCTTTTGTGGGGAGGGAATGGTTATTCAGGAAATTTACTGCCACCCAGCTAATCCCAAATTCTTTTTTTTCCCAGTACAGATAGTTCTCGATTACGTCCCTTTCTTTAGTGACAATGGCACTGAAAAAAGTGACTGTTGCAGCATCCTTCCTTGTCTCACATAGCAACAGAGTGTGGTCATAAGTCAAGGACTACCTGTAATGCCAAATCCAGCCTGAATCTTCTGGCTGACTGTGTGGTAAACCAATGCTAGGTATACCATGAAGACAGGGGTGAAATCCAGCAGGTTCTGACAGGTTCTGGAGAACTGGTAGTGGCAAATTTGAGTAGTTCGGAGAAGCGGCAAATACCACCTCTGGCTGGCCTCAGAGTGGGGTGGGAATGGAGATTTTGCAATATTCTTCCCCAGGAGTGGGGAGGGAATGGGGATTTTGTAATATCCTTCCCTGGAGTGGGGTGGGATGGAGATTTTGCAGTATCCTTCCCTCGCCACGCCCACCAAGCCACACCATGCCCACCAAGCCACGCCCACAGAACCAGTAGTAAAAAAAAATTGGATTCACCGCTGTATGAAGGATGAGTGAATATTGGAGAGCTACGGTGGAGCTACGGGACAGCAGAATGGAAGAGAAAGACTTGGAGAAAAATCACCAGATTTAAAGACCTGTGGATACCAATCATGATAGGCGGCTTGGGTGCAGTTCCAAAAACATCTGGAGCAGCCTTTAACACCATCGGCATTGACAAAATCCCCGATCGGTCAATTGCAAAAGGCAGTTTGACTTGAACAGCTTACATCCTGGGACAATACCTTTCAACACCATCAAATATCAACATCTGCCTCTCTAAGGTCTTTGGAAAGGACCCGATAGGTGAACAGAAATGCCAAATCCAGCCTGAACATCTGGCTGACTGTGTGGCGAACCAAAGCTAAGTGTGCCGCGAAGGATGAGCGAATTCTAGAGTGCTACAACGGAGCTTGTAGCACCAGCAGAATGGAAGAGAAAGACTTGGAGAAAAATCACAAGATTTAAAGATTTGTGGATACCAATCATGATAGGCCGCTTGGGTGCAATTCAAAAACATCTGGAGCAGCCTTTAAACACCATCGGCATTGACATCATCCCCGATCGGTCAATTGCAAAAAGGCAGTTTGACTTGGAACAGCTTACATCCTGTGGCGAGATTTTTAACACCATCAAACGTCAACACCTGCCTCTTGGAAAGGACTCGATAGGTGGACAAAAAGGACAACTCCAGTCTAAGACAGTTAGTGACTGTCAGTCCAACAACAACAACAACAACCAACAATAACAATAATAAATGTCTCTGCTTCACTGCAGCTTCACCAATTCTCACCAACATCCATACTGATGTTCAGTTTCAAACAGCCGGTGTTTTAATAAGGTCTCTCTCACCCCCTTCCAGCTTTGCTGTCTCAGCCTGCTTCGTGAGTAATGAGGGCCTGCAGGCAACACCTCAATATTTCTTTCTTTCTTTCTTCCTTTCTTTCTTATTCTGCTTGTTTTCCTGGAATTAACGTGGCTGAGGGCACTTTGCAAGTGCTGGAAACAGAACAATGCTGCAAAAAAGGAACAAAAGGAGCAGTAGGGGAGAAGGGATGAAAAAATGCAAACAAAGATTGGCGAAAACATTCACGCAAGGCTCTCTTAGAAAGAGAGAGAAAGAGAGAGAGAGAGAGAAATCTGTCCAGTTAAGATAAATTATCCTTCAATTTTTCCCATGTCCTCTAGATCAAAATCCCTCCCCGAGATCCATATGGCTCCTATTTTGTCCAAAAAACACACTGAAAACCTGGCTTTCTTCCCAGGACTTGATGTAGTGGAAGCAGGGGAGCCCTTGCGAGGGTTTTTTGTGCTGTAGAACATACGACATAGGATAATAGGGTTGGAAGGGACCTTGGAGGTCATCTAGTCCAACCCGCTGCTGGAGCAGGAGGTCCTATGGCTATTCTGGACAAATTGGTTGCCCAATCTTCTCATTAAGATCTCTAGTGATGGAGCCACCCAGAAAGGCAAGCCCTTCCGCTGTTTGATGATTGTCTCTGTCAGGGAAATTTCTCCTTAATTCTACGTTGGATCTCTCTTTGATAAGCTTCCAATCTGTTAGTTCTTGTCATGCTGTCAGGTGTTTTGGAGAATAAATCAATTCCCTCTTATTTGTGACAGCAACTCAGGGGCTGGAAGTCAGCTATCATGTCCCCCCCCCACACATCGAGGAGAGGAGAGGAGGGAGGAGGGAGAGGACAGGAGAGGAGAGGAGAGAGAGGGGAGGGGAGGGGAGAGGAGAGGAGAGGAGGTGAGGGGAGGTGAGGAGGAGAGGGCAGGAGAGGAGAGGAGAGAGAGGGGAGGGAGGGGAGGGGAGGGGAGAGGAGAGGAGAGGAGGTGAGGGGGAGGTGAGGAGGGAGAGGGCAGGAGAGGAGAGGAGAGAGAGGGGAGGGGAGGGGGAGGGGAGGAGGGAGAGGGCAGGAGAGGAGAGGAGAGAGAGGGGAGGGGAGGGCGAGGGGAGAGGAGAGGAGGGGAGGGGAGGTGAGGAGGGACGAGGGCAGGAGAGGAGGGGAGGGGAGGGGAGGGGGAGGTCGAGGGGAGCGGGAGAGGAGAGGAGGAAGGACAGGAAGAGGTTAGGAGAGAAGCGCCCCAGAGTCCCTTGGGAGTTGGGCAGCATAGAAATATGATCAATTAAATTAAATTAATTAAATTAAGTGGAGACGAGAGGAGAGGGGAGGGGAGAGGATAGGAGAGACGTTTTTTTTAATTTCCTGGGCCCAAAATAGTTTAATTCTTTTACAAATTTTAAATTGTGTATTGAAGTGTTTTTTTATTCCTGGCTGTGCACCGCCCTGAGTCCACTAGGAGAAGGATGGTATACAAATTTAATACACTAACTAAATTAACTAACTAACTAAGCGGAGAGGAGAGAGAGGAGAGGAGAGGAGAGAGAGGGGGAGGGGATGGGGAGGGGAGGAAGGGACAGGAGAGGTTAGGAGAGAAGCCACCCAGAGTCCCTTGGGAGTTGGGCAGCATAGAAATATGATCAATTAAATTAAATTAATTAAATTAAGTGGAGATGAGAGGAGAGAGAGGGGAGGGGAGGCAATTGTGGGACAGAGAATAAGTGTCTCAACGAGTTCCTTATTCACGCCTAACTATGCATAAATATGTCTTGGCAATGTCACCCACCCCTGTTTGTGTCCATTCCTCTCTCGCCTAAGCTGTGAGGGAAACAGACTTGTTACACTGAGCTGTATCGGTACTAGAGGGGAAAATATTCCCTTGTTCCATCTAATGAAACATCTAGAGCTCTGGTGGCGCAGTGGTTAGAATGCGGTACTGCAGGCAATTCTGCCACTGCCAGCAAGTTCGATCCTGATCGGCTCAAGGTTGACTCAGCCTCCATCTTTCCAAGGTCCTTCCTGAGAAAAAACATATCTTCCTCCCTTCCCCTTTCCTTTCCTTCCCTTTTCCTCCCTCCCTCCTTCCTTCCCTCCTTCCTCTCTTCCAGAAAACATATTTTCCTCCCTTCCTTTCCCTTTCCTTTCCTTCTCTACCCTTCCCTCCCCACCCTTGTCCTCTTCCTCCCTCCCTCTCTCCCTCCCTCCCTTCTTCCCTTCCCTTCCAGAAAACATAATTTCCTCCCTTCCCCCCACTCCTCTCCTTTCTCCTCCCTTCCTCCCCTCCCTCCCTTCGTTCCTCTCTCCCTTCCTTCCAGAAAATATATTTTCCTCCCTCCCTTCCCTTCCCTTCCCTTCCCTTCCCTTCCCTTCCTTCCCTTCCTTCCCTTCTCCTTCCCTTTTCCCTTCCCTTCTCTTTCTCTTCCTCTCCTCTCCTCTCCTCTCCTCTCCTCTCCTCTCCCCTCCTCCCCCTCCCCTCCTCCCCTCCCTCCTCCCCTCCCCTCCCTCCCCTCCCTCCTTCCAGAAAACATAACTTCAGCTTATTTCAGAACCAACCGAAGACTCTTCTATTCCATCAAAATGTGCAGCTTTAATCCTCAAAGGTCAGGTCCTGCTTCTAAGCTCCATCGTAGCCCCGTATATTCAAAGCATCCCCGTTTTCTGCTTGCTTTTATTTTTGACAGCCGGCGGTTACGTCAAGGTTTGGCTGTCTCTGGACGTAAAGCTCTTATTGGAATGGATGGATGTTTTTTCTCCGAGCGGTAATTGATGTCATTACCAGATCTCTTGGAGGGAGGGGAGGGGTCTGCCCCATTTCTTCCAGCAAGATAAATATATACCATAAGCATGGAAATGGATTGTTATTTTCTGTAATTTTTTTTTTTGAATGATGCACATCGGAGTCCCTGCTAAGGATGCGGTGCAATTTATAACTCAAGACTAGACCAGCCTTCATTTCTGGTTAGGAAATGAACCAGAGACCCATGATACAAATAATATATAAGATGTGTTTTGATTTGTTATGTCCAAATATGCCCAGGTATATATACCCCATTCCAGGTAATGAAAAAAGGAATTTGTCTTCATAGAACGTTAAGTTCTGCTTTAAAAAAAATGGGAAAAGCTGGTTTTTAGTCCCTAAGTGTTATGGTCCACCCGCAGCCCACAGAGCTAGCAGTGGAGTCGGACAGTTAGGAGGCTGGGGAGGAACATGGGCCAGTCCTGGAGTCTGGGAAAGGCCCGGATGAGGTCTCTGCATCGGAGGCAGAGATGGGGCCAGGGCCATCTGGGAGCAATGCACGGACTCTGGAGCCTCCAGAGTCGGACAGCAGAGAGGCAGAGGAACGGGAGGAGCCTGTTCCTAATGCACGCATTCACAGAGCTGCCAGAAGGCAAGAGCAGCTAAAGCAAAAGGGACGACTCAGGAGTAAGGCCAGGAGATGATTGGCCCCTCCCAGAAGGCTTAAAAGAGCAGCAAAGGCTCTTTGGGCTCTTTGTAGGAAAGCAACGTTGCTAAATCTGTTTCCAGTCGGCATCTCTTGTTTCTGAACTTCGTGGGGCTTTGCCAAGAAAGGCCTTTGGCAGGGTGCCAAAGAAGATAAAGGTTTGTGATAAGCCTGAAGGGCTTATTCTGAAAGATTTGTTTTGGAATTAATTTGGACTAAACTGGGAATGAAGTAATTCTCAGCTGTTATAATAAAACAGTTTTGTTTGGGACTAATTGTGTCTTGTAATGACTAAGTGAGCCTAGATCACAACGATAAGAATGCACAGTGGTGCTTGTCTAGTGCCTGGATATTGGATGTATGCTCCGAAATCTGTATTATTATTTTCGTTTGTCGCCTCGTCAGTCAGATGTTCAGAATGGATTTGACATTTTTGTCCACCTATCGAGTCCTTCCCAAGAATCTGGGATAGACAGATGTTGATAGCTGATGGTATTAATGATCTTGATGTAGGACATAAGTTTTTTCCCAGTAAAGCTGCCTTTTGCAATTGACTGATGGTGAATTTGTCAATGCCGACGGTGTTCGGGGGGGGGGGGCTCTTTGATATGCCTCTATTGGTGTTTCTTCAAAAGTGCCACACAATTCTCACAACTCTGGGGTTTCTGCTGGGAGGAAGGGACAAAAAGAAAGAATGAGGTGTGGCCACAAACATGGGACCCACTCCCGATCCCCTTTTTACATGTGATGCAATCAAGATGTTCCCTGCTTGTATCACAAGTAAGGTTCTACATTTAGTAAGATTCTACATTTAGGTAAGAAAGACAAAATGCACAGGTACAGTATATTCACTCAATAGTAGTAACTATGTAACTTTGAGACGGATCTTGGAGTCCTAGTGGGCAACCATTTAGATATGAGCCAGCCATGTACAGCAACTGCCAAAAAAGCCAACACAGTTCTGGGCTGCATCAACAGAGGGCTAGAATCAAGATCACATGAAGTGTTCATACCACTTTATAAGGCCTTGGGAAGGCCACACTTGGAATCCTGCATTCAGTTTTGGTCATGATGATGTAAAAAAGATGTGGAGACTCTAGAAAGAGTGCAGAGAAGAGCAACAAAGAGGATTAGGGGACTGGAGGCTAAAACGTATCAAGAACGGTTGGAGGAACTGGGTATGGCTAGTTTGATGGAAAGAAGGACTAGGGGAGACATGATAGCAGTCTTCCATTGTCTCAGAGGTTGCCCCAAAGAAGAGGGAGTCAAGCTATTGTCCAAAGCACCTGAAGGCAGGAGAAGAAGTGATGGATGGAAATCAAGGAGAGAAGTAATTTAGAATTAAGGAGAAATTTCCTGACCGTTAGAACAATTAATCAGTGGAACAACTTTCCTCCAGAAGTTGTGAGTTCTCCAACACTGGAAGTTTTTCAGAAGATGTTGGATAACCATTTCTCTGAAGTGGTGTAGGATTTCCTGCCTAAGCAGGGGGTTGGACTAGAAGACCTCCAAGGTCCCTTCCAACTCTTCTCTTCTCTTCTCTTCTCTTCTCTTCTCTTCTCTTCTCTTCTCTTCTCTTCTCTTCTCTTCTCTTCTCTTCTCTTCTCTTCTCTTCCCTTCCCTTCCCTTCCCTTCCCTTCCCTTCCCTTCCCTTCCATTCCATTCCATTCCATTCCATTTATATGCTACTCACCTCAGCCCATAAGAATTGATCGACTCGTTTTTAATCCACCTTGGTTATGCCAGATTCTGGGCTGTTGGCCAAACAATTTGTAGGATTCTAAAGGCAGAAATTTTGGGGGTGGAAGACTAGGAGGAGGATAATGCAAAAAATTGGAAATTCTCCAAGACTTTTTTGGGGGTTTTTTTTGTTCTCACTTTGCTTTGGTAAAATATTCACTCCGCTTGCAGAAATGGAGTTGGGTACGAGGTCCATTCCCTCCCACACTTTGAAGCCCTTAAACGTGAAGAAGAAATTATTCTTCAAATCAGAAGGACAAAGACAGATATCTCGGTCCACCCGTGTGTGTCTTATGATCTCACTCAGCCTCATTCCCACTGCAATACTCTGGCCCCTTGCCTGAAAAAAAAGAGAAAGGTGAATTATTGCCTTATTCATGATTTGATTGTTTTTGGCTGGAGAGGAGGGGAGTTACTCTGTTCTAACCTAGGCTTCCCCAAACCACGAAGCAGACTCCTTGTTCCGACAAAAAACGATCTTTTATTAAGTTACTGTGAATTCCTCTCATTCACATCCAGCAAAGTCATTCAAGGGTGAATTTACAGTCACGGACCTTATCTGGCTTGGAGAGCTGCCAGGCCGATATCTTCAAAACTTGGCAAGGAGTCACGAACCAATTAAGTGAACTAATCGTCTCCTGTAAACTCCACTCCCCTTTCGCTCCTTTTTTTTAATTCCCTCTGGGAGGGGTCATTCATCGTCCACCTGTGGCCTTACTCCCGAGCCGACCCTTGTTCTTTAGTTGTTCTCTTCATCTGGCAACTCTGTGCATGGGCACACTGGGAGCAGGCTCCAGCTGTTCGTCTGCGTCACTGATGTCCGACTCCGCAGGCAGCTGATAACTGTCAGACGGCCCTGGCCCCCTCTCTGCCTCAGATGCAGAGCCCTCATCAGAGCCTTCCTCAGACTCCAGGACTGGCCCATGTTCCTCCCCAACCTCCTTACTCTCTGAATTTGCTGCCAGCTCTGCTGGCAGTTGGCGGGCCAGAGCATACTCTGGATTGTCTCCCCTTTTTGCCTTTCCTTGCTGAGATGTCCATTTGTACAGCATTCTGGGCTTAGCCTTAGAGCTGTGTGTGTGTGTGTGTGTGTGTGTGTGTGTTTCTGTCTGTCAGTCTGTATGTGGATTATTCCATAGAAATGTCCCCCAAGTGCTTTTTCAAGAGGCAACTGGATTTTTTTTTCTTTCTTTTTTTAAAATTTGATTTATATGCCGCCCTTCTCCAGAGACTCAGGGTGGCTTACAATGCATTAAGCAATAGCCTTCATACTTTTGTATATTTAATACAAAGTCAGCTTATTGCCCCCACAAACTGGGTCCTCAATTTACCTACCTTAGAAAGGACGGAAGGCTGAGTCAACCTTGAGCCTGGTGAGATTTGAATTTACAGTCATTGCAGACAGCTGGAGTTAATCACAATGCATTAGTCTGCTGAGCTATCAGGCTCTTTTTTTTTCCTTTTAATTTGATTTATATGCCGCCCTTCTCCGGACACTCAGGGCGGCTTACAAGGCGTTAAGCAATAGCCTTCATACTTTTGTATATTTTATACAAAGTCAGCTTATTGCCCCCACAAACTGGGTCCTCAATTTACCTACCTTAGAAAGGACGGAAGGCTGAGTCAACCTTGAGCTGGGGAGATTCGAACTTACAGTCATTGCAGACGGAGTTCATCACAATGCATTAGTCTGCTGAGCTATCCAGGCTCTTTTGAAGACGTTTTGCTTCT
>CM075968.1:22038640-22061421 GCA_038048745.1 Coluber constrictor foxii
AACAAGAGATTTGGGGAAGGGGGAACAACAGAGGGAACAGGAAAGGAAGGGGGGAAACTCCCCACAATTAAGAGCCTGGCTTTGGTTGAGTGATCCTTGACCCCAGACATGGACATTTCGAGGGGAACGCTGGGGGCAAGCCAAATCTGTAATGGGAAAACCCACTTCCCCTCCCTGCCCAACCCCAGGGAGGTGGGAGGTGGAGAAGGGAATGCAAACAGATGACTGGGATGACTGGAAGGGATGGGAAAGGCTGGGAGAGGTTCCTGGTTGGAGGAGGAAGGAAGAGTTTGCATCCTCAGAACAAGTAGTTTTGTTTGCCATCTGCCTCTTTGCTTCGGCTTATCCCTGTATTGTCGGTAATCATATGAGGGCAAATGTTGAACATTTAATAGCTCAGCTCGGCTTTTTGGTTTCTCTGACTGGCTGGAGGCTGAATGAGGTGGAATTTGATACAGGACCATAAATGCATATGGGAGATAGCCAGTGATGCAAACTGACCGGAAGGGAACTGAATTCAAATTAAATAATTAAAGGAATAAAACAAAATAGTGAGGTAAAGTTAAATAAAGTCAAATAAAATAGCGAGGCAAAGTCAAATAAACTCAAATAAAATAGCGAGGTAAAGTTAAATAAAGTCAAATAAAATAGTGAGGTAAAGTAAAATAAACTCAAATAAAATAGCGAGGTAAAGTCAAAGTCAAATAAAATAGCGAGGTAAAGTCAAATAAACTCAAATAAAATAGTGAAGTAAAGTAAAATAAAGTAAAATAAAATAGCGAGGCAAAGTCAAATAAACTCAAATAAAATAGTGAAGTAAAGTCAAATAAAGTCAAATAAAATAGCGAGGTAAAGTCAAATAAAGTCAAATAAAATAGTGAGGTAAAGTCAAACTCAAATAAAATAGTGAAGTAAAGTCAAATAAAGTCAAATAAAATAGCGAGGTAAAGTAAAATAAAGTCAAATAAAATAGCGAGGCAAAGTCAAATAAACTCAAATAAAATAGTGAAGTGAAGTAAAATAAAGTCAAATAAAATTGTGAGGTAAAATAAAATAAAACAGTGAGGTAAAGTAAAATAAAGTAAACTAAAACAGTAAGGTAAACTAAGCTGAACTAAAATTAAACAAAAAATAAAATAAAGTAAAGTAAGATGAAATGCAACTTTTTTAAAAAAAAGTAAAACTAAACTAAACTTTAAAATTTACAAAATAAAGTACGGTAAGGTAAAGAAAAAAAAGTAAAAGATAATAAACACGAAACAAAGTAAGATAAAGTAAACTAAAATAAAATAAAAAGTAAAATAAAATAGTAAGCTAAAGTAAGCTAAACTAAACTAAGTAAAAAATAAGATAAGGTAAAGTATAGTAAAGTAAAGTAAAATAATAATATTAAATAAAAAAGAAAGTAAGGTAAGGTTAAGAAAAATAAAATACAATAAAAAGAAACGAAGTAAGGGAAACTAAACTAAACTTAAAACGTAAAATAAAATATAAAATAAAAGAACATCGCAAAAAACTTTCTCTCCCTCTTCACACACAACACGCCCTCCCAAAACATAAATCCAGGGGTTAAATGTGCAAATTTTTGCAGACGAAGCATTTCTAGCCAGCTCGGGTGCACGGATGCGTCATCAAGCATATGTCACTTTTTAAAAAAGGAGATGCAAAAAAGATACCGCTTTGCATGCATTTGCATATTTTAAGGGACTATTTTTATGATGAGGCTGAGATATTTTAGTTCATGCTGCTCGGTTGTCCCTGGGCAGCTGTGAGGTGAAGAAAAGAACAGTGCAGAATTTATGAATTGCTCAGAGAGGCAGGTTTATTCTGGCCGGATTCGCACAACCAGCTAAACCCAGCTTAATAGAACACAGCAACGCCAGTTGCGCCCAAATGAAGAAACCGTATGACGGAGGGACAGGATCACTTCTTCTTAAACCGAGGTTGCTTCTCTCCTCGATTTGTTTCCATCCATTGCTTTTCAAGTGCTTTGGAGCAGCCGTCACCAATTTGTGATCCGTGAACCACTGGCGGTCCATGAGAAAATTTTGGTGGTCCACAGAAAAATATTGCACTAAATCAGGGGTCCTCAAATGACGGCCCCTGGGCTGGATACGTGCATTGAACGCTTCTGTTGCTGCAGAGAGTCTCCCCCTTCGGGGTCTTTTTGTGTGGGTCGGAGGGGGGAAGAAATTCCGACTTGGGGTCTGCTTCAGCCTCTTAGTGTGGGGCTTTGGGCGAAGGCTGGAGGGAAGCGCCACTGGTGGAGAAGAGCCGGAGGAGCCCTCTGGTGAGCTTCCATTCCACGCTTCTTGTCCAGCCCTCTCAGGCGTTTTGGAGAACAGCTATAGGTTTATTTCTATTTTTAACCTCAAACGACTGGATCGGTTATGCAACGTCAGCAGTTCTCTCTGAAATTTTAAATCCTTTCCTTAATCTGTACAATTTGTCCGGAGAACAAGTCCATGTATTCTTGTGGAGTCAAAAGTTGGTCTGCGCGGACTTGCAATAAATAACAAATTACTGTTCAATAGTGAAGTTAATGGCCAGGATATATGGCGTTAGCTAACTTCTTTCAGAGCTCTGGCCTTCGTTAAGATCCTAATTCTTCCTGCAATTAAGCATTAGGCCTACTTGCTTTCAAGTGATTGATTCTTCGACTATGCGTTGGATGTTCAGAGTAGGTTAATGCTGTTGGTACTCGGAGATGATGACACTGAGTTAAGCCGAAAGGAAACAGGACAGAAAGCATAGGATAACAGAGTTGGAAGGGACCTCGGAGGTCTTCTAGTCCAACCCCCTGCTTAGGCAGGAAACCCTACACCACTTCAGACAAGTGCTTATCCAAGTTCTTAAAAACTCCCAGTGTTGGAGCCTTCACAACTTCTGGAGGCCAGTTGTTCCACTGATTAATTGTTCTCACTGTCAGAAAATTTCTCCTTAGTTCTAAGTTGCTTCTCTCCTTGATTAGTTTCCACCCATGGCTTCTTGTCCTGCCTTCAGGTGCTTTGGAGAAGAGCTTGACCCCCACAAGGTTATTGGCAAGATGGCATCATTTGATTTTCTTCCAGATTTGCATATTCTTTGAACCATAAACAAAACCCAAGAAGCTGCAGTTCCATGGTGAGACTAGTAAGAACCTGCATTTAGGCATGAAAAACCAAAATACACAGGGACGGGATCGATAAAACCTGATGAAACATTAAAATGTTAAGATAATAAATGCTAACCTTAACATGAGCATATACTGTAACTCCTCTTTCTTTTCGATAAACCTTCTATTGTGCTACTCTTCGGAAAGACAAAAAAGATGTTGAGAGCTTAGAAAGAGTGTAGAGAAGGGTAACAAAGATAATTAGGTGACTACATTCTAAACCCTACAATGAACGATTGCAGGAACTAGATATCAGGGGTGAAATCCGGCAGGTTTCGACAGTTCTGACGAACTGGTAGCGGAAATTTTGAGCAATTTGGAGAACCGGCAAATACCACCTCTGGCTGGCCCCAGAATGGGCTGGGAATGGAGATATTGCAATATCCTTCCCCCAGGAGTGGTGAGGGAATGGAGATTTTGCATATCCTTCCCCTGCCACGCCCAGCAAGTCACACCACGCCCACCAAGCCACGCCCACAGAACTGGTAGTAAAAAAAAATTGGATTTCACCACTGCTAGATATGTCTAGTCTAATGAAGAGAAGGAGTAGGGACGACATAATAGCAGTCTTCCAATATTTGAGGGGCTGTTAGAGAAGAGGGAGCCAACCTATTCTCCTAAGCACCAGAAAGCAGGACAAGAATGGATTAATCAAGGAGATTAATCCATTAATCAAGGAGAGACGCAACCTAGAACTAAGGAGGAATTTCCTGAAGGAGGGAATCATTAACCAGTGGAATGCTCCAACACTGGAAGTTTTAAAGAAGATATTGGATAACCATTTGTCTGAAGTGGTGTAGGGTTTCCTGCCTAAGCAAGGGGTTGGACTAGAAGACCTCCAAGGTCCCTCTAATATTCTGTAGATCTCCAGCACTGGCTGGCTTTGAAGATATCTAACCATACCTCCCAAACAGTTATGCTTGCCACCGTGATTGAAAAGCAGAACAATGCAAAAAAAATAATTAAATAAATAAAATCTTGGTCTATTGTTGTGACAGGACCCTGTTTTCAATTTTTAGAAAGCAATATTTTCTTAAGCCCGATTTTTCTTCCCTGTTCTAAACCGCCGTTGACAATATGATTGGAAGCCTCCTGCAGCTGTCTAAACATTACAATAATTTAAACATCATTGATTCATTGGTTCTACCAGGTTTTTTGGAAGCGATCGGAGCAACTGGCTGAAAAAGAAATGCATTTCTTTCTCCTTTTCTTCTCAGCCATAGCCATGTTTAATAAGAACAAGCCACGTGAAGGATGGTGTTTTGACTTAGTCTTTCCCCAGCAGCACGAAGCCAAGTCCTTGTCCCAACAGAAACCCCTTTTATTAAATTTACAGTGAATTCCTCTCCAGCAAAATCTTTCCTCTCTCACCGTCTTTCAAGATGGGTCACAATTACCGACCTTTATCAGGCTTGGAGAGTGGCCAGGCCGATATCTTTCAGACTCCGCAATACTTGGCAAGAATGCAAGAATGGACTAATTGTCTCCTGCAAACTCCACTCCCCTTTCGCTCCTCTTTTATTCCCTCTTCTCATCCACCTGTGGCCTTACTCCAGTGTTGAAATCCAATTTTTTTTACAACAGGTTTTGTGGGCATGGCTTGGAGGGCATGGCAGGGGAAGGATACTGCAAAATCTCCATTCCTACCCCGCTTCAGGGGAAGGATATTGCAAAATCTCCATTCCCACCTCACTAAAAGAGCCTGGTTTAGCTCTGCAGACTAAAGCACCGTAATTAACATCCAGCTGTCTGCAATTACACCAGTTCAAATCTCCTCAGGCTCAAGGTTGACTCAGCCTTCCATCCTTTCTAAGGTAGGTAAATTGAGGACCCAGTTTGTGGGGGCAATAAGCGGACTCTGTATAAAATATACAAAAGGATGAAGGCTATTGCTTAACACATTGTAAGCCGCCCTGAGTCTCCGGAGATGGGCGGCATATAAATCAAATTTTAAAAAAAAGAAGGAAGGAAGGAAGGAAGGAAGGAAGGAAGGAAGGAAGGAAGGAAGGAAGGAAGGAAGGAAGGAAGGAAGGAGAACATTCAGCTGTCTGCAATTATTGTAAGTTCGAATCTCCCCAGGCTCAAGGTTGACTCAGCCTTCCATCCTTTCTAAGGTAGGTAAATTGAGGACCCAGTTTGTGGGGGCAATAAGCTGACTTTGTATAAATATACAAAAATATGAAGGCTATTGCTTAACGCATTGTAAGCCACCCTGAGTCTCCGGAGAAGGGCGGCATATAAATCAATTTTTTTAAAAAAACAAAACTTCTAGGGCCAGCCAGCAGTGGTATTTGCCAGTTCTCCAAACTACTCAAAATTTCTGCTACCAGTTTTCCATACTGGTCAAAATTTCCGCTACAGGTTCTCCAGAACCTGTCAGAACCTGATGGATTTCACCCTTGCCTTACTCCCAAGTCAATCCTTGTTCTTTAGCTCTGGCAACTCTGGCAACTCTGCGCATGCGCACACTGGGAACAGGCTCCAGCTCTTTCTCTGCCTCCTTGATGTCTGACTCTGAAGGCAGTTGATAACTGTCAGACGGTCCTGGCCCCCTCTCTGCCTCCGACGCAGAGCCCTCATCAGAGCCTTCCCCAGACTCCAGGACTGGCCCATGTTCCTCCCCAACTGCCTCACTGTCGGAATCTGCTGTCAGCTCTGCTGGCGGGCCACAACAGATGGGAACTCGTGTTCTCGGATTGAGGAGAATCACTAACTTATTTAACTCGGGGAAATTCTTCACTGGAGATGGTGTTGCAAGCGCCTTGAGAATTCTAGGAGACACTTTGCTAGGCCACATGTGGTCCAGAAAGCTAAAAAAAAACCAAAATAATTTAATGGTCAAGAAAAGCCAACAGAACAACATGTCTCTAGAAGGTTCCCTTGATAACCCAATTCATTTAAAATATGTGAAGAGTTGGAGCGGTGGTGTCTTAATTAGCAAATGCCCCTGTCTCGGCGAAGCAACCTGCCATCACTCATACGGTTGTGTATCTCCTGCAACCACAACGCTTAAGTCAACGGGCAGCAGTCATTATCCAGAGAGCGAGAAAAAAGGGCACATTAGCAAGACGCCCCGGGCTGGAAGCTTGTGCATCATTTTGACAAGCCTATTTGCCACCCACAGAGCCCACATTCCCTTAAATACATTTTGCATGCATTTTCCACCATCGCCCCTCCTCCCACCAAGCTCCATATTTTAAAAGTGTATATTGGACAGTTGTGGACCCATGATCAACTTATTTTCCAAAGTACCGGAGGGCCAGGAGAAGAAACACCAGATGGAAACTCATCAAGGAGAGAAGCAACCTGGAATTGAGGAGAAACTTCGTAATGGTGAGAGCAATGAACCAGTGGAGGCCCAAAGAATAGAATAGAATAGGATGGGATGGGATGGGATGGGATGGGATGAAATGGAATGGAGAATGAATGAAAGAATAGAATAGAATACAATAGAGTAGAGTAGAGTAGAGTAGGGTAGGGTAGGGTAGGGTAGGGTAGGGTAGGATAGGATAGGATAGGATAGGATAGGATAGGATGGAGAATGAATGAAAGAATAGAATAGAATAGAATAGAATAGAATAGAATAGAATAGAATAGAATAGAATAGAATAGAATAGAATAGAATAGAATAGAATAGAATAGAATAGAATAGAGAATGAAATGGATAGGATAGTATAGGATAGGATAGAATAGAATAGAATAGAATAGAATAGAATAGAATAGAATAGAATAGAATAGAATAGAATAGAATAGAATAGAATAGAATAGAATAGAATAGAATAGAATAGAATATAGAGTAGAGTAGAGTAGAGTAGAGTAGAGTAGAGTAGAGTAGAGTAGAGTAGAGTAGAGTAGAGTAGAGAAGAATAGAATAGAATAGAATAGAATAGAATAGAATAGAATAGAATAGAATAGAATAGAATAGAATAGAATAGAATAGAATAGAATAGAATAGAATAGAATAGAATAAAGAATTAATAGAATGGAATGGAATGGAATGGAATGGAATGGAATGGAATGGAATGGAATAGATTAGAATTCTTTATTGGCCAAGTGTGATTGGACACACCAGGAATTTGTCTTCGGTGCATACGCTCTCAGTGTACATAAAAGAAAAGATACATTCGTCAAGAATCATAAGGTACAACATTTAATGATAGTCATAGGGTACCAATAAACAGTCAGGAAACAATATAAATATAAATCGTAAGAATACAGGCAACAAAATTACAGTCATAGAGTCATAAGTGGGAGGAGATGGGTGATGGGAACCATGAGAAGATTAATAGTAGTGCAGACTTAGTAAATAGTTTGGCAGTGTTGAGGGAATTATTTGTTTAGCAGAGTAATGGCGTTTGGGAAAAAAACTGTCCTTGTGTCTAGTTGTTCTGGTGTGCAGTGCTCTATAGCGTCGTTTTGAGGGTAGGAGTTGAAACAGTTGATGTCCAGGATGCGAGGGGTCTGTAGATATTTTCACAGCCCTCTTTTTGATTCCTGCAGTATACAGGTCCTCCATGGAAGGCAGGTTGGTAGCCATTGTTTTTTCTGCAGCTCTAATTTTCCTCTGAAGTCTGTGTCTGTCTCATCAAGCTATTTGGCTTTATGAGAATAAAACAACCTTTGGGGGGGGGGATTGTTTAGGAAAGCAAAGGCATACCCGCCTGCCCCCACCCCCACCCTCCCATGGGCAGTCTAAAGAGCAAAGCCAACAGGATCTCTGTCTATCACAACCGCAGTTATGGCTTATTATTGTTCTGCTTGACTTCGCCTTGCTGGAAGAACGGCCTCTGACGATACCCGGTAGCCAAAAGATGCTCGAATGCTTGCAGAGAGCTTACTGGAATCGCCCCAGGCAGAGAAAGCCAAATGCCTCATTGGGGTGAATCACATCACTGCAAATTTGACAAGATAGAGAGCATCGCTTCCTTACTCCAGGCATGGAGCTGTTTACCTGCATGGCTCTTAGAAGGAGATGGCCTCTGGTTCTTCCATCCTTACTCAATTAACATCCGAAGCTATTGGTCAAATAGCCCAGGACCAGCCAGCAGTCAGAATGTCCTGAGTTTCTTATTGTCTGTTCAGCCAATGGATATCATGGCTTTACGTTATCTTACAGAATAAGAATCTTATAAGACAAGGTTGGATGGCATTCGCCATATGCACTGCATGAGTCAAAAAGAGGGCTGGGAAAATATCTACAGGCCCCTCGCATCCTGGACATAAACTGTTTCAACTCCTACCCTCAAAACGAGGCTATAGAGCACTGCACACCAGAACAACGAGACACAAGGACAGTTTTTTCCCGAACGCCATCACTCTGCTAAACAAATCATTCCCTCAACACTGTCAAACTAAGTCTGCACTACTATAAATCTTCTCATGGTTTCCATCACCCATCTCCTCCCACTTACAACTGCATGACTGTAGGATACAAGAAACCTTGTTTCGTGTATCCTTACGATTTATATTGATTGCTTCCTAGTATGATTTGATTGCTTATTTGCACCTTATGACTATCATTAAGTGTTGCAACTTATGATTCATAATGAATGTATCTTGTCTTTTTATGTACGCAGAGAGTGTATGCACCACAGACAAATTCCTTGTGTATCCAATCATACTTGGCCAATAAAGAATTCTATTCTATTCTATTCTATTCTATTCTATTCTATTCTATTCTATTCTATTCTATTCTATTCTATTCTATTCTATTCTATTCTATTCTATTCTATTCTATTCTCTCTCATTCCTTCTTTCTCCTATTCTATTCTACTCTACTCTACTCTACTCTACTCTACTCTACTCTACTCTACTCTACTCTACTCTACTCTACTCTACTCTACTCCACTCCATTCCATTCCATTCCATTCCATTCCATTCCATTCCATTCCATTCCATTCTATATTCTATTCTCCATTCCATTCTATATTCTATTCTACTCTACTCTACTCTACTCTACTCTACTCTACTCTACTCTACTCTACTCTACTCTACTCTACTCTACTCTATTCTATTCTATTCTATTCTATTGGGTTGGATTTATCCAACTGAATTGGATTTATTTCCTAAAGCAGGGCTGAGCCAAGAAGGATTCCCATTTTGAGGGAATCCTTTAGATTTAGATTTGAATTTTTTAAAAAAAGTAATGCAGTCTAGTTTCTTAATCCCCCCCCCCCCCCCCGTTTCCTTCTATCCTCTTTTCTTCAAACTCCTTGATTGTTGTGAAGGAGAAATGCTGGGGGTGTTTGGGATAATCTAGGCATCTTTCATTGTCAGCTTTTGCCGTCTTCAGTTCAGCAATGTTTCTCCTTCATTCTTCCAGCAAAGGGGGAGGTATTGCAACTCACATCAGCAGAGCCCGAGATGGGATGGGATGAGGGGCCCTAACTGCTCCATAGGTTTTCAGCTTCTCCTTTTGGCTAAGACAGATGGGGAGGGGTCTCCACGTTTCCATGCAGCAGATGCAGGCAACTCCAGCCTGCATTTCATCATTTAGGGTCTGCTTGTTCGGAAGCAGGGAGGGAAACGGTCCCTTGGAAGCACCTGCCGCTAATGTACCAGAGAGAAACGAATGCTGTAATGAGAGGGCACAGCATCTCATTAGATGAGCATTGTTCCGGTGGGTGGGAAGAGTTTTTGATCCAGTCCCACAAGACGTGATGGTGGAGAATCAAGTTTCTGGAACGTGTCCTGCTTCCTCCAGGCTGGGAGGATGTCAGCAACATTCTCTGGAGAATTTGGGCTAAAGTGGATTTTAATTTGATGGCCTTGTAACATTCGCCTCTCCTCTAAAGAGGGAGAGCTCCTGAAGCTTAAACTGTATCAAACACCCGACAGACTTAAATCTGGATTTTCAAACTGGGAAGGAAGGAAGGAAGGAAGGAAGGAAGGAAGGAAGGAAGAAGAAGGAAGGAAGGAAGGAGAGAGAGAGAGAGAGAGAGAGAAAGAGAGAAAGAAAGAAAGAAAGAAAGAAAGAAAGAAAGAAAGAAAGAAAGAAAGAAAGAAAGAAAGAAAGAAAGAAAGAAAGAAAGAAAGAAAGAAAGAAAGAAAGGAAGGAGAGAGAGAGAAAGAGAATGAAAGAATAAGGAAGGAAGGAGAGAAAGAAGAAAGAAAAAGAAAGAAAGAGGAAGGAAGGAGAGAGAGAGAAGAGAAAGAAAGAATGGAAGGAAGGAAGGACAGAAGGAGAGAGAGAAAGAAAGAAAAAGGAAGAAAAAGAAAAAGAAAGAAAGAGGAAGGAAGGAAGGAAAGAAGGATAGGAGAAAGAAAGAAAGAAAGAAAGAAAGAAAGAAAGAAAGAAAGAAAGAAAAAAAGAAAGAAAGAAAGAAAGAAAGAAAGAAAGAAAGAAAAAGAAAGAAAGAAAGAAAGAAAGAGGAAGGAAGGAAGAAGGACAGGAGAAAGAAAGAAAAAAGAAAGGAAGGAAGGAAAGAAAGAAAGGAGAAAGAAAGAAAAACAGAAAGAAAGAAAAACAAAGACAGAAAGAGAAAGAGTTAAATTTGTACTTTGTGTGAGAATTGTGGATTGTTTGACGATCCATTTCTATCATTTTGTTTCATCGGGTAGAGCGGTCACGAAATACAGCTTGTTGCTATGTAAAAAAGATCAGAGATTCTTCTGGGCACTCTTCGTTTTTAATACTGAAAAACAAGCAAATATCTAGTCCCTATGATTTCATACAAATGCTGAAAAACAAATGAGGGGGACGTGAGAAATTTAATCATTGATGGGGAAAATGGGAGCGATGTGGTGAGATTGCTTATCCATTAGCTTTTATAATCATACATTCAGTCACGGAAGAGAAGGCAATTTGAAATCCCCAAAGGCTAAAAATATTGGTTCCATCCTTCAGTTGGAAGGGAATTGGCCCACAATGCAAAACACACTCTGATGTTTAAAATGTCGCCCTAATTCTATGTGTCCCCAGGGCGCAGCAGCTCAGCTGTTAAGACGCTGGGCATGTCGGCTGGAAAACGGGCAGCCCCAGTTTGAGACCCGGGTGCCACGCGACAGGTTGAGCTCCCATCCTTGCTCCAACTCCTGCCAACCTAGTAGTTCGAAAGCATGTAAATCATCATCTTCTTCTTCTTTGAATGACCCCATAATCCCTTGCAGGGTGGAGTCTGGGCAACTGAATGGAGTTGAGTGTTTACTGCCGGATGCCTTTCCTGTCACCAATGCGGAGTTTTGTTCAGTAGATATATTCTCATTGTGCCCAGAGAGAGAAATATCTGCCTCTACCTAGGATTGAACTCACAGCCTGATTGGGAGGTGAGAGCTCCACCTCTAGGCCACCGCACCGCTCAACAAAAATCCTAGAAGTGAAGATCAGATATTGTTCTGAGAGGCTTTTATTGAACAGGACCACAGACAGCACCAAAACCTTGGACAGATCCGTGGGCAGCATCTTGGATGGCGCCAAGTGAATTCTACTGAGCTACAATGATCATGTTAGGTTGATAGAATGATGCCCTGCCAACAAGACCTGAAGATGGAGTTCACAACTATTTCTGAACTACATGACTCCTGGGAAGGATGAGATCAGGACAAAAATCTGATTTCATTGACACCGAGAGCCCGTTGGGTCCAGTGGTTAAGGCAGCAGGCGAGAAACCAGGAGATGGGGAATTCTAGTCTTGCCTTAGACATGAAAATTTGGATGGGTAACCTTGGACCAGTCACCAGGAGATGGTGAGTTCTTGTCTGGCCTTAAGCACAAAAACTGCTGGGTGACTTTGGGCCCATCACCAGGAGATGATGAATTCTAGTCCTGCTTTAGGCATTGAAACCGGATGAGTAATTTTGGGCCAATCACCAGGAGATGGTGAGTTCTAGTCCTGCCTTAGGCATGAAAACCAGATGGGTAACTTGGGCCAATCACCAGGAGATGGTGAGTTCTAGTCTGGCCTTAAGCACAAAAACTGGCTGGGTGACTTTGGGCCCATCACCAGGAGACGATGAATTCTAGTCCTGGCTTAGGCATTGAAACTGGATGAGTAACTTTGGGCCAATCACCAGGAGATGGTGAGTTCTAGTCCTGCCTTAGGCATGAAAACCAGATGGGTAACTTTGGACCAGTCACCAGGAGATGGTGAGTTCTAGTCTGGCCTTAAGCACAAAAACTGGCTGGGTGACTTTGGGCCCATCACCAGGAGACGGTGAATTCTAGTCCTGGCTTAGGCATTGAAACTAAATGAGTAACTTTGGGCCAATCACCAGGAGACAGTGAGTTCTAGTCCTGCCTTAGGCATGAAAACCAGATGGGTAACTTTGGGCCAATCACCAGGAGATGGTGAGTTCTAGTCTTGCTTTAGGCACAAAAACTGGTTGGGTGACTTCGGGCTGATCTCTCTCTCTCTCTCTCTCTCTCTCTCTCTCTCTCTCTCTCTCTCTCTCTCTCTCTCTCTCTCTCTCTCTCTCTCTCTCTCTCTCTCTCTCTCTCTCTCTCTCTCTCTCTCTCTCCTCTCTCTCTCTCTCTTTTCAACAAGCTTCGCTAAATAAAATGAATACCTGGAGGTGATTCCAGTTATGAGGTGATTGTTCCCTTTCATCCTGACACATTATTCATAACTGTCCGAACTTTCTAGGTGGCTCATCCAACTTTTGGATGTTGCAACCAAGCCAACTGTAGCTGAATGGAGACAGGTAGTCCTCAACTTATCACAGTCCATTTAGTGACCGTTTCGAAGTTACTACGACAATGGGAAAAGTGAGGTATGACCATTTTTCACGCTTACGACCATTGAACATCCCCATGGTCACCTGATTGGCATTCAAAGGCTTGGCAACTGACTCGGATTTATGACGGTGGCAGTGTCCTGGGGTCACGCGATCCGCTTTTGCGGCCTTCCGAGAAGCCAAGTCAACGGGGAATCCAGATTTACTTAACGACCAATGTCACTAACTGAACAACCACAGGGATTCACTTAACAACCTTAGCAACAGAAATTCGGGCTCCGTTATGGCCGTAAATCGAGGATTCATTGTCACACAATCCATTTCATCTTTTCCTGAGGAACTTCTCGGCTCTTGAATGATCCTCACAAATTGGCAGACCATTTTTGTTTTGTTTTGTTTTGTTTCGCAAACCCTGGATAGATCCTGGTTTCCTAGGAGAACATCCCCATTTAAGGCATGATTGCATGGATCTCTGAGAACTTTGGGAAGAGGTTTTATTGCATTTTGGATGTCCAAGGCATGGAATCCATGGCAACCACGGACCATGGAAAGACCCCCTCCTTCAGCTTCTTAAAGTGGCAGGCCCTTTTTTGCAAGCCTACATTTAGAGTTAGACGAAGCCCTGATCCTTCCCAGCCTCATCTTTGGAGCAGATGCTCCTGTGTTCCCTCACCTGCTCGTGTGTGAAAACTCACAGCACCTGGCTGGATCCCAAGGTTGTTGTTTCTTTTATTAAGGCCGCGAAGATGTTTATTTCTCCCCAATACATTTGTTCCTTTTCCTTGAGCAAAAAGCTCTTTCTACGCGCGCGCGAACAATAGCCTGGAGCCGAGAGCAGCGCGGTGACATTTTCCCAGCCGTGATTTCAGGGATAAAGAAAATTACTTTATCTGTTGAATTGCCGCTTCAGTCAGCAATCTGATTGGGCGACCTACTTTGAACTCTTTCAGCACTGGAAGCCAATCCCATTGATTTTAAAAGGCCAGGAAAGAGAGGCTGCCTTAAATAAAACGCCTCAGCTGAAGTTTCAGCCGAAGGAACGAGGACGCCTAGAGATTGGCTGAACATCATAAAAATCGGCTTACACAAATAGAAAAAAGGAAGCTGTCGCATGGGATTAGATAGATACAGTATGTGATAGATAGATAGATAGATAGATAGATAGATAGATAGATAGATAGATAGATAGATAGATGGATGGATGGATGGATGGATGGATGGATGGATGGATGGATGGATGGATGGATAGATAGATAGATAAGATAGATAACGTAGATAGATTGGATGGATGGGAGATAAGATGGATGAGAGATGATTGGATGGATGGATGGATGAGATGATACATAGAGAGAGATAGAAGATAGAAGATGGATGGATGATAGATAGGATAGATAGATAGATAGATAGATAGATAGATAGATAGATAGATAGATAGATGGATAGATGATAGATAGATAGATAGATAGATAGATAGATAGATAGATAGATAGATGGAGTTAAAGTTCGATGTAGAGATTGATATAGATACAGATACAGATACAGATACAGATACAGATACAGATACAGATACAGATACAGATACAGATATGGATATGGATATGGATATGGATATGGATATGGATATGGATATGGATATGGATATGGATGGATAGATGGATATAGATAGATGGAGGGATGGATAGAGGGAGGGAGACATGGAGAGATGGAGGAGATCAAGATCAATCTAGATTTAGATTTAGATCTAGATATGGTTGGATAGATGGATGAATGGAGATAGATATAGATAGATAGATAGATAGATAGATAGATAGATAGATAGATAGATAGATAGATAGATAGATAGATAGATAGATGATAGATAGATAGACAGAGAGAGAGAGAGAGAAGAGAGAGAGGGAGGGAGGGAGGGAGGGAGGGATAGATGGAGGGAGGGAGGGAGGGAGGGAGGGAGGGAGGGAGGGGAGTTAGAGATCGATGTAGAGATTGATATAGATACAGATATAGATGATATAGATATAGATATAGATATAGATATAGATATAGATATAGATATAGATATAGATATAGATATAGATATAGATATAGATATAGATATAGATATAGATATGGATGGATAGATGGATATAGATAGATGGAGGGATGGATAGAGGGAGGGAGACATGGAGAGATGGAGGAGATCAAGATCGATCTAGATTTAGATCTAGATATGGATGGATAGATGGATGGATGAAGATAGATAGATAGATAGATAGATAGATAGATAGATAGATAGATAGATAGATGGAGGGAGGGAGGGAGGGAGGGAGGGAGGGAGGGAGGGAGGGAGGGAGGAGTTAGAGATGGATATAAAGATTGATACAGATACAGATACAGATACAGATACAGATACAGATACAGATACAGATACAGATACAGATACAGATACAGATACAGATACAGATACAGATACAGATACAGATACAGATACAGATGATACAGATACGGATACGGATACGGATACGGATACGGATACGGATACGGATATGGATATGGATATGGATATGGATAGACTTCCGGTCCCACCGTGCCATCGTGTGCCAAAAGAGGGGGGAGTGTGGGGGCAGTCATGCGTGCATGAGCGGGGGGCAGGGTGCATTGAATTATGAGTGTGGCCACTTGCGTGACCCCCCCCCTTGCACTCCAGAATAAGGTTTTGGTACACAATGGCAATAAGGTTAGCCATCACTAGATTAGGGTAGAAAATAATTGATTTTTTTTTTAATCAATTTCCTGCTTTGCGTGGTTCTTTATGGGCACACTTACTCACAGGTATGTCCTTCTCTGAAATAAAAGGTTTTGGAGATTTTAACCAGCCCGGGAAACTTGATTTCCTGACATTTTAAAATCAATTGTATTTTAAACTCGGCTATTTTTAAAACGGCTTTGCTTTTATTTCACGGGGAAAACAAAACAGAAAACACGGGATATTTCGGTGAATTGTGTGGTTGTGAAACAAAGAAGGTTTTTACAGGGGGGAAAAGAGGCCTCCCAAAGATAGTTACAGCATTTATTACTCTAATTTGTCCCCCGGGGTTCAATTATAGGGACAGAAGGGGAAAATGGAGGCACAATGCGTTAAAGCCACAATCTGCGGCGTTTGGACAGAAGTGTGGGTTGATTTTCTGTAGCATGCGCTATCTCTGGCACAGCCTTTCATTCATTCAACAATACCTTCCCCCCAGGGGTTGAGACCCCATGTTCTCTGAAGCTAGAAAACCTATTTCTTATCTTTAGGGATATTTGTGGCTGTGACGTGGTGAGGTCCCTAGATCGGTGTTTCTCAGTCTTGGCTATTTTAAGAGGTATGGATTTCAACTGTGAGAGCCCTCGCCTTTGCCTTTTTCAACCAACTGTGAACATGGTCAACTTTGCACATGGTTAGATATTCTTGCCATCTATAGATAGATAGATAGATAGATAGATAGATAGATAGATAGATAGATAGATAGATAGATAGATAGATAGATAGATGATAGATAGATGATAGATAGATTGATAGATAGATAGATAGATAGATAGATAGATAGATAGATAGATAGATAGATAGATATAGATGATAGATAGATGATAGATAGATAGATGATAGATAGATAGATAGATAGATAGATAGATAGATAGAGAGACAGACAGAGAGAGAGAGAGAGAGGAGAGAGAGAGAGATGTAGGTAGACAGACAGACAGACAGACAGACAGATAGATAGATAGATAGATAGATAGATAGATAGATAGATAGATAGATAGATGATGGATGGATGATGGAAGTTAGGTAAATAGGTAGGTAGGTAGGTAGGTAGACAGACAGACAGAGATGGAAATTAGGTAGGTAGGTGGATGGATGGATGGTGTGGATGGATGATGAAAGTTAGATAAATAGGTAGGTAGGTAGGTAGGTAGAGAGATAGAGAGATAGATTGATAGATAATAGATGATAGATAGACAGACTGACAGACAGACAAACAGACAGACAGACAGACAGACAAATGATGGAAGTTAGGTAGGTAGGTAGGTGGATGGATGGATGGATAGATGGATGGATGAAGTTAGGTAGATAGGTACAGTAGATAGGTGGAGGGAAGGTGGGAGGGAGGGAGGGATAGATGGAAGATAGATAGATAGATAGATAGACAGACAGACAGACAGACAGATAGATGATGGAAGTTAGGTAGGTGGATGGATGGATGGATGGATGATGGAAGTTAGATAGGTACAGTAGATAGATAGATCGAAGGATGGAGGGAGGGAGGGATAGATGGTAGATAGGTAGGTAGGTAGGTAGGTAGATAGATAGATAGATAGATAGATAGATAGATAGATAGATAGATAGATAGATAGATAGATAGATAGATAGATAGATAGATAGATAGATAGATATCAACATCATCATTTTAGCCATGGTCTATCTACTGAAGGATGAAGGCCTTTTCTTCATTTTTCCAACCTGTACAGTCCTGGGCTTCCTTTTGCCAATTGTGTGTTATTTAAGGAGCAAAATAAATCAAAAGTCCAATTTGTTTTAGGGGGAAGAAAAAGAGCTGCAAGATAATTAGGAGCACAGAAATAGCTTAGGAACCCATGTAGCTGCAGACCTTGAATTGCCCACGCAATGATGAAGGGTTTTTCAAGGTTGCTCTCTACTTTTTAATGGAACGGAACCGCTGGCGTAATAGAATAACAGAGTTGAAGGGACCCTGGAGGTCTTCTAGCCCAACCCCCTGCTTAGGCAGGAAACCCCATACCATTTCAGACCAATGGTTGTCCAATCTCTTCTTAAAAACTTCCAGTGTTGGAGCATTCACAACTTCTGGAGGCAAGTTGTCCCAATTGTTCTAACTGTAGGAAATTCCTCCTTAGTTCTAAGTGATTCTCTCCTTGATTAGTTTCCACCCGTTGCTTCTTGCCTGTCCTCAGGTGCTTTGGAGAATAGCTTGACTGCCTCTTCTTTGGGGCAGCCCCTGAGATATTGGAAGACTGCTATCATGTCTCCCTTAAGTCCTTCTTTTTATTTAACTAGACATGCCCAGTTCCTGCAACCGTTCTTCATCGTGGTTTAACTTCTAGCCCCCTAATCATCTTTCTTTGTGGCTCTTTTCTGCACTCTTTCCAGAGTCTCAACATCTTTTTTTATAATAAAGGTAAAGGTTCTCCTCGCACATACGTGCTAGTCATTCCTGACTCTAGGGGGCGGTACGCATCTCTATTTCTAAGCTGAAGAGCCATTGCTGTCCAAAGACGCCTCCGTGGTCCTGTGGCCGGCATGACTCAATGCCAAAGACGCACGGAATGCTGTTCCCTTCCCACCAAAGGGGCTCCCTATTTTTCTACTTGCATTTTTCCTGCCTTTGAACTGCTAGGTTGGCAGAAGCTGGGACGAGTCACGGGAGCTCACCCCATCATGCAGCGCTAGGGATTCGAACTGCTGAACTGCCAACCTTTCAATCTGACTGGGCCTGCCCCCATCTATTATCTGCCCCCCAAGTCCCAGCTGATCGGGAGGAAAATGGGGATTTTGCAGTAACCTTCCCCTGGATTGGGGAGGGAATGGAGGTTTTGCAGTATCCTTCCCTTCCCTTGCCACGCCCAAGCCACGCCCACCAAGCCATGCCATGCCCACCGAGCCACAGCCACAGAACCGGTAGTAAAAAAATTTTGAAACCCACCACTGGTCTGGTTGCAGAGTAGGTGAAGCCAGCGTCCTCCCCCTTCCCCTGCCAAATTATAACAGGATAAAAAATGTTGTCTATGCCTCGAGCGGATCTCCCTGCGTGCAGGAAATGTACGAATCAAATAGATTTCAGCCCCATTTGGGGATCAAAACTAAATCTCTGCAGGGAACGACTGTACCGGCCAAAAGCCATTTCATCTTTTCAGTTGGTTTTTTTGGAGATGATTCTGAGGGAGTCCTGACTCTGAGGTTTTTGCTAAAGCTATGCAAACAAATCAGATTTCCGAGATGGCCTGCTTATTAAATAAAAGAAAAAAAGATGGAATCTAGCAGCTAAGCGTTATTAAAATGAACAGAGGCCAGGCCTCAAAATAGCTTTGGGGCTTATTCCCTTATGGGGAGAGAAAATGACCTCTTCAAAAGCCAAGCGTGAAAAATTCAGGGGTTGTCTTTCCCTTCTGTTCCTTTTCAAAAGGCAACGGTGTGCCAGAAATTTCCCTTCATCGCACAAATAACAACCAAAGATACACAGCCAGCTTTCATGCCTAAAATGGGACTAGAACTCACCGTCTCCTGGTGATTGGCCCAAAGTCACCCAGCTGTCTTTCACGCCTAAGGCTGGACTAGAACTCACCGTCTCCTGGTGATTGGCCCAAAGTCACCCAGCCAGCTTTCATGCCTAAAATGGGACTAGAACTCACCGTCTCCTGGTGATAGGCCCAAAGTCACCCAGCCGGCTTTCATGCCTAAGACAGGACTAGAACTCACCGTCTCCTGGTGATAGGCCCAAAGTCACCCAGCCGGCTTTCATGCCTAAAATGGGACTAGAACTCACCGTCTCCTGGTGATAGGCCCAAAGTCACCCAGCTGGCTTTCACGCCTAAGGCTGGACTAGAACTCACCGTCTCCTGGTGATAGGCCCAAAGTCACCCAGCCGGCTTTCATGCCTAAAATGGGACTAGAACTCACCGTCTCCTGGTGATAGGCCCAAAGTCACCCAGCCGGCTTTCATGCCTAAAATGGGACTAGAACTCACCGTCTCCTGGTGATAGGCCCAAAGTCACCCAGCCGGCTTTCATGCCTAAAATGGGACTAGAACTCACCGTCTCCTGGTGATAGGCCCAAAGTCACCCAGCTGGGCTTTCACGCCTAAGGCTGGACTAGAACTCACCGTCTCCAGGTGATAGGCCCAAAGTCACCCAGCTGGCTTTCATGCCTAAGGCTGGACTAGAACTCACCGTCTCCCGGTGATAGGCCCAAAGTCACTCAGCTGGCTTTCACGCCTAAGGCTGGACTAGAACTCACCGTCTCCTGGTGATAGGCCCAAAGTCACCCAGCCAGATTTCATGCCTAAAATGGGACTAGAACTCACCGTCTCCCGGTGATAGGCCCAAAGTCACCCAGCCGGCTTTCACGCCTAAGGCTGGACTAGAACTCACCGTCTCCTGGTGATAGGCCCAAAGTCACTCAGCTGGCTTTCACGCCTAAGGCTGGACTAGAACTCACCGTCTCCTGGTGATAGGCCCAAAGTCACCCAGCCAGATTTCATGCCTAAAATGGGACTAGAACTCACCGTCTCCCGGTGATAGGCCCAAAGTCACCCAGCCGGCTTTCACGCCTAAAATGGGACAAGAACTCACCATCTCCCGGTGATTGGCCCAAAGTCACCCAGCTGGCTTTCACGCCTAAGGCTGGACTAGAACTCACCGTCTCCTGGTGATAGGCCCAAAGTCACTCAGCTGGCTTTCACGCCTAAGGCTGGACTAGAACTCACCGTCTCCTGGTGATAGGCCCAAAGTCACCCAGCCAGATTTCATGCCTAAAATGGGACTAGAACTCACCGTCTCCTGGTGATAGGCCCAAAGTCACCCAGCTGGCTTTCACGCCTAAGGCTGGACTAGAACTCACCGTCTCCTGGTGATAGGCCCAAAGTCACTCAGCTGGCTTTCACGCCTAAGGCTGGACTAGAACTCACCGTCTCCTGGTGATAGGCCCAAAGTCACCCAGCCAGATTTCATGCCTAAAATGGGACTAGAACTCACCGTCTCCTGGTGATAGGCCCAAAGTCACCCAGCTGGCTTTCACGCCTAAGGCTGGACTAGAACTCACTGTCTCCGGTGATTGGCCCAAAGTCACCCAACCGGCTTTCATGCCTAAGGCTGGACTAGAACTCACCGTCTCCTGGTGATTGGCCCAAAGTCACCCAGCCGCCTTTCATGCCTAAAACGGGACCAGTACTCCCTGTCTCCTGGTGATTGTCCCAACGTCACGCAGCCAGCGTTCGTGGTTTAAAGGCAAGACTAGAACTCACCGTCTCCCAGTTTAAGAGATCCGCTTTGGACAGCGAGAGGGACGGCACGTAGATTTAATAAATCAATGATCACCGTGTCTTCCAGCTTCCCTCGTGGGAATTGCTGGGGTTCGGTTGTCTTGGGCCGACGCTGAGAAGAGCCCCATTTGCTTGGATTTTTGTGCAAGGCTGGGATTTGAATCCCATGGTGCTTTGCCTGTAATTGCGAGCGCTCGGGATAAACAGATGCAGATGACGGTGGAAGGAAGCGCCTGATTCCGAGGGCCTAATTTTCATCAGCTCGCTTGACTTTTTATAGCAACTCAAAAATGGGAGAGTGACTAATGAGCAGTGATTCTGAAGTGTATTTGCCTTGATTGAGACTAATTATTTTTTTTAATAAAGGAAAGAAAAATAATTAAAATGGGAGAGGGGAGAAAAACATGTGGCAATAAGTGATTCGTTTCCCCTTCTCGGTTGCCGTCCTTGAAACGGTTGATGAATGTATTATGGCGGGGAGCGTTTGAGTGTTAGGAACTTTATGGTAAGGGGGTCTAGAGATCATCTAGACAAAGGCCGCGGGGGATGGGACAAAGTAACCTGAGTCACCCATTGTTTTTGTGAATGATGGAGTTGTTGTTATTGTTGTTGTTGTTGTTCTTCTTCTTCTCCTCCTCCTCCTTCTACTTCTGTTTCTTGTTCTCTCTCCCTCTCCCTCTCCCTCTCCCTCTCCCTCTCCCACTCCCACTCCCACTCCCTCTCCCGCTCCCTCTCCTTCTCCTTCTCCTTCTCCTTCTCCTTCTCCTTCTCCTTCTCCTTCTCCTTCTCTGAGGTTAGGGAGAATGTCCTGAGGAAGATCTATCTCTGTGATTATTGAGAGTCACCACCAACATTATTTTTTCTTCTTCTTCTTCTTCTTCTTCTTCTTCTTCTTCTTCTTCTTCTTCTTCTTCTTCTTCTTCTTCTTCTTCTTCTTCTTCTTCTTCTTCTCCTCCTCCTCCTCCTCCTCCTCCTCCTCCTCCTCCTCCTCCTCCTCCTCCTCCTCCTCCTCCTCCTCCTCCTCTCTTTCCTTCACCCTCTCCCTCTCCTTCTCCTTTTCTTTCTCTGAGGTTAGGGAGATTGTCCTGAGGAGGATCTATCTCTGTGATCACTGAGAGTCACCACCAAAATGATATCCTTCTCCTCCTCTCCTTCTCCTTCTCCTTCTCCTTCTCCTTTCTCCTTCTCCTTCTCCTTCTCCTTCTCCCACTCCGACTCCGACTCCGACTCCCACTCCTTCTCTGAGGTTAGAGACAGATTGTCCTGAGGCGGATCTATCTATGTGATCATTGAGAGTCACCACCAACATTTCTCCTCCTCCTCCTCCTCCTCCTCCTCCTCCTCCTCCTCTTTGGCCATCTAGCGGTCGTCTTGTTTTCTGCACCCACTTCAGACATTATTAAATTCAACTCAAGTTAATTCTCGCTGGTGTTTTCTTAGCTCCCGGTTCAGTATTCAGGGAATGCGGAAAATGTTAAACTCTGGAGTTCATTGCAATCATGGCCCAATTAAGGTGATTTAAAAAGCAGCGTAGACAAATCTATAAAAGGACAAAAGCCTTCAGAGTGACTAGACTTGATCGGCACGTGACATTTGAAGCCACACAGCCTAAATGTCAGTTCCTAAGTGGGACAGGAGAGCTGCTTTTTCTCAATTTATATATTTATTTTTTTGTGTGCATGCCTTTGGTCAGCCCATGAATAAACACCGTGCCATTTTAGCTCCTAGCTTTCATTGGATTATTGTTCGTTATTATTTTAAATAGTTAGAGTGGTGCGGTGCCTAGAAGGTGGAGCTCCCTCCTCACCATTAGGAGCTGTGGGTTCGATCCTAGGTAGGGGCAGATATTTTTCTTTCTGGCAATATATCTCCTGAACAAAACTCTGCACTGGCAACAGGAAAGGCATCCGGCATTAAAAAACACT